>CM035435.1:94259240-94301740 GCA_020310875.1 Ceratopteris richardii | reverse complement strand
CCTTCTCGGAAACGCATCGACCCAAATTAACATTAATGGAAATCTTTCAAAGGTGATCAAACTTAGAAGATCTATCAGACAAGGGTGCCCATTGGCTCCCCTTCTCTTTGCCATTGCCACGGAAGGGCTTAGCAGGCTGGTGGAGCATGAGGTGGAAGCTGGTAACATTAAAGGCCTTCGTTTGCCGCATGACCACAGTCAGATCACCATGAGACTTTTTGCCGATGATATGAACGCTTTTGTGCACAATGATAGTACCAGCCTTGAGACATTCTGGAAGTGTCTTGCTACTTTTTGTGAAGCCTCTGGATCCATAATCAACCACTCTAAGACCGCCTTTAGAGCTATTGGTGGGTCACAGCCCGACCTTCTCATTGATCATGGATGTCAAATCATTCCGCAGGGCCAAATTTTTTGGCTTCTTGGGATTCCCCTGGGGTTTGGCGTCTCTATGGAACAGCGGTGGAACTAGGTGCTTGCCAAACTCGAAAACAAGCTTAACTATTGGAGAGGTATGCAAATCAATCTTGCTGGTCGTGCTATGGTTATCAACACGTTCCTCTTATCATCTACCATTTATTTCCTTTCTTGTTGGAGACTGAAAGAGCATGATCTGTCCAAACTGGATAGTATTTGTAGAAACTTCCTTTGGACGGGCGACCACAATAGGAGGGGGATGCCTAAAATCAAATGGTCCATCTGCACCAGCCATAGAGATAGTGGGGGACTTGGTATCTTGGACATTGGGTGCATGGCTAACAAACTGTCGGCCAAATGGATGATTAAGGCTTGGTGCAACGGGGAGGCCTCGTGGGCCAAGCTGATCTTCAGAAACAAGAATGAGTTGGCGCTCATGGGTTTCCCAAATTGGAAGAATCTTGACATCTTGACCTTGCTGTTTTCCTCGATCCCCCTCTTCCCGAAAGGCTCTAAGCTGGTGTGCTCCCTTTGGAAGAGTTGGAATAAAGTCAAAAGCTTCACAAGAATAAGTGAAGACTGGAAGTGGGCTACCGGTATCAGACAAAACGACTCTATCTGGTTTCCGATCCATGGCATCCGGAGTGTGGAATCTTGGAACATTCAAAATGCCAAGAAGCTATGGAACAAAGGCTTCAAAAAATGGAAACATCTCTGGAAACAAGACACCAACCGCTGGATCAACTTTGAGGATATTGACCCTAGCATCAACATTTCGCATGAAGAATGGAACACTTTGCAAAGCAGATGTCTCGCATGGGACCGACACAAAGTTCGCCTTCTCATGGGACACGACATGTCGAGCTCGCTTGGTCTCAAATGGCACAATGGGAATAGCCTATCAAAAATCCCGAACATCAAAGAAACGATCGACTATCAGGTTAACCTCAACAAAAAGTGGTGCCTGTCATGGACGCGGCTTCGGTGGGACATGAAGTTCATGGCTATCTGGCACCCCCTCATAGAAATCAAAAAGTTTGTCCTCTTATGGAAAATTCTTCATCATGGAATCTGGACCAACCTTAAGGCTAGCAAAATTTGTGGGATCCCTCCCTGGTGCAAACGCTGCCACCGGTCTATCGAAGATGTTTCACACATCTTCTTTACCTGCCCCAACTCCAACAGACTCTGGCAGGTGGTTGGAAAGAGAATTAGACTTCAAAAACGTCTCAGTTGGCAGCAAGCCCTGTGGGAGAAGCGATCGGCTGCTCCGCGACTCTCTGGAACGCCATCAGAGGGGAGGTCCTATGGAAAATCTGGCGGGAAAGATGTGCTTTCAACTTCGGTGACTCCCCCAAGGAGTGGTCGATTGAGAAATCGTTGTTCCTCCTTAGCAAAAGGATTGTCAACTGTAAAAAATCCCCCCCCTTTAGGCATCATCAAGTACTCCTTTTGATCGATAACAAGCTTAAACCCAAGTGGGCCCCACATGAGGGTGATGCGAGGGTAATTAACCTTCTTTGTAATGTCATCTAAGCTCTGTAAAAGCTTCCCCTGCTTTGTGGGATCTGGGGGGTCCCGTGGGCACTAGTCCCCTTCTCTTGTACTTTTCTTTATTTAATTCAAGTTCGGGAGAGTAGGCTATTGCCGAACTTCCTTTATATTAAAAAAAAAAACTCTTCTAAAGTAGCCTCCTCTTTGATTACCACCTTGTTTATTCTCATTTTGATAGGAATCTTTTGTATAGTGTCCATGCCTTCCACATATGTACCAATTGTTGTTATCTTCACTCTGTTATCTTTCATTGTAGTTGTAGTAACCTCTCGTATCTCTAGTTCTAGATCTTCCGCTTCCTCTAGTATTGAAGGTGACAATTGAAATTGCTTGATCATCATTTGATGTATTTCTTCTACCTCGACCTCTATTCAAACCGGTTTCTATAGATATCATTTCTTAGAACTTCGATGCTTAGAGGCCTTAGAAAATGTGCACCTAGGTCTATTATCTTCCTCTTTCTCTCCAAAAACTTCTCCCAAAGGCTAGCCCAAAGGCTAGCCCAAAGGCTCAGCCAAAGAGATCCATCCCCTACCTATCCCACATGCTCATGTGGTATGAATACATGGAAGGTGCCTCCACTCTCCCTTTTGGAGTTGTGAGAAGAGTGAAAAGACATTTTCTCTTATAGAGCTCTCCAAGCCCAATTTCCATCACATATGGGATAAGTAAGTCCCCTCCCCCCAATGAAGCATTTCAATACCCCACAAAAAGTTTCCCCCGTCTATCTCTCTACAAGTCAATTACATTAAACAAAATTACATTGAACAAAATCCTAGAGTTTATTAGATCATCCAACCAATTATCACCTAAGGCAATACCTTGAGCATTTGCAAGTGTATCCAAAGGAAGCAAAAATGGACCTAAAACAAGAAGTAAAACGTTGGAAAGATATTCAAAGCATTACTTCATTTTTTATTACATCTTTCTCTGTCAATTGATACACCTTGGCAAGAGGTAGATTATATGTCGAGTGAAGAGGCTAAAAGAAAAGGGTAAACAAGAAGAACATGATATTAATATATATCAAGAGCTAAATAATTTGTAGTAAAAATGAAGGATATCCAAGCATATATGTACATGGTTAGGGAAATCCACACCAGGAATCATATACCCTTCTATAAATGTAGTGAAAGGGAAAATGGAGAAAATATTAGGTATGCTCTACCCAAATCAACCTCTTCCTACCCAAATGGGATCATTGTTAATTCTACCAAGGAACCCACCGATGAGTAAAGGAGCCGATATTCCATTATCCGTCCAAAGTAATATATCACTCAAAAGTAAAGATTTGATCACAAATCCTTAGCATACTACTTCCTTAAGATTTAGAAGTCTTTCTTTTGTGAAAGACTTAAGTTCCCACTCAGTTCTCAAGAGAGGAAAAAGATAGAAATAAAGATGCAGCTTTGAATTTTATAGAGAAATGGAAAGACTTCCACCCACTCAAAAATACTGTTGAATCATACCATCTTAGAAACTAGCTTGTCCCTTGGGCCAAAATCCTACAAGTGATGAATGAGCTTGAAGGAATCTTAGAGGATTCCTGAGACTTGGAACAAGTTTGAAGAACTCTTTAAAAAGGTTTAACAAAGAACTAGGACAAACATAATTGGGAATGGTGGGACAAGGTCCCTCAATGAGGACATTCCCTCTCCATATACATTTCTCATTATAGAGAAACATTTCTCAAGATCAAAAACCTAGATGATTTCCATAAAGTAAGAGATTTTATTCATGGCCTCAATAAGGAAATAAAAAATGAAGTGAATAGATGTTCCCTTAAGAGTATGGAAAATGTGATAAAGTTATCATAGATCTACAAAGATCATTCTAAGTCTAGGGGCACAATCACTTCACCCTATTGGGGGAAAGCAAAGAATAAAAACCTTTGCTTCAAGTACCTAAATCTATTACATTTAAGTAAAACCTATACTACTAGGGTGCAACATAAACCCACCCATGAGCAAAAAGGAAAATACATGGCATGATTCCAAGTGTTCTAAACTTTCAACATTGAAAATATTAAAGCTTATAAGAAAGTGGAAGTTTTGCAAAAATATTGCATGCACCAATGTTATTTTTATGATTTCATGTGGGTCTAAAATCAATTTTTACTCCATCCCTTAGTCAAAGTCCATGCCTCCATAAGAGCGAAAAGGCTAGAGTCATGATATTAGATGAATTGGCCATCCATAACTTCCTTAACTTTTCAATGGTGAAGAGATTAAAGTCTCCCCAATAGAAGGCTCCACATCAATATGTATTGTCCATGATGTATGGAAAAGATAAGAAAGCTTGGAACCCTATGACCTGTGCTCTTGAAATCGAGTTTCAAGGATACAAAGATAGACCTAACTCCTAGATCATGCATATGGAAAGAACTCATTCAGTGTTGGGCTGAGAATGGTTGTGGGGTTAAGAAAAGCCACTCAAGAGAAGTTATTTGATGAATTCTTTGGAACTTGAAAGAAATGGTATCCTTTACTTGAATCAAGGGGATCATGATGTGTTGATTCCTCTTTTGATCTCAAGGATGGCCATTAAAAAGCTTGTAAATACACATAAAGTAGAAGTATACATGATCATTCCAACCAAGGTAAATAATCTATATAACAGAAATCTAGTTCCATATGTCTTATCACCTCTCTCACAATGAAAATTTAAATTTAAGTGTTTAATGAATAATTAATAGGAAGTTTTTCAAAAAGAACTTGCCCATGGCTTACCTCCTCCTTGCATGAAAGTCAACCATGCTATAGATGCTCCCAAGTATTAGGCCAATATATAAACCCCCTACTGAATCTCATATTTCCCACAAGCTGAAGTGGAAAGATGTTTAAAAAATTATCTAGATAAAGGATTCATTCAACCTATCCAATCTCCTTCAACGACACTTTTCCTCTTTTTTATGAACAAGGATGGATCAATGAGATTGTGTATTGATTATCAAGCTTTGAGAAAAGTTATAATAAATATTAAATATCCAATGCCTAGAGTAGATGATATGTTTGATCGATTGAAGGGAGCAAAGATATTCTCAAAGCTTGATCTTCGATGATATCAACAAAATAGGATCAAACCCAAAGATGTCTCAAAAAAAAATTTGAAAACTAAGTACAGGTATTTTGATTTCTTAGTCATGCCTTTTGAGCTAAAAAATTCAGTTGACATATTCATGAATCTAATTAAAATATCCTAAGATCTTGCTTAACAAATTTATAGCTAATTTCCTTGATGACATTCTTCTCTATAGTCATGATATAGTTGCCCATTTGGAGCATTTGAAAAAGATTTTCCAAGTTCTAAGAGAGAAGAAGTTGTATGTCAAAGAAGGTGTGTGAATTCTTTTCAATCAAAACAAGATATTACATCAAGATCGATGCTTTAGAGGCAATAGGGCAAGACAGAGGTTTCATAGATCCACCCATTTTGCTAAGTCTATGCACAAGTGATGTTGAGATAAAAATCAAAGAAAATATTTTGCATAGAGATATATTCAAGAATCACTCTTTTCGTTTATCTCCCTTATAGGAAAAATTTGTGAATTGGGTAGGGAGGTTTGATCCACCCTTGTTATTATTTTCATACTTTGCACTAGATTCAACTTATTAAGTGCAAATCTAGATTGTTCTTAGAATGACTTGGATAGGGATTAGGCCACACAAGAATTCTCCTCTTTTAGATTGAGTTCTAGAAATTTTCCCTTTTGATAAAGGAGGAAAATTAGAGAAATGATAGACATGCTCCTTAGATCAAACCATGGGCTCAAGGGAAAGCTATTATATAGTTCTTAATTTTAAGCATAGTCTTTGGGATGAAAATATCATTTAGGGGAGAGGCGAATGTTATAAACTTTTGCCCTACACTTGAATGACCAAATGATCTCTAGCCTCAGATTTATTTGAACTTGTCGGATCCTCATGTCATAAACCTACTTTATAACATCAATTTCCTCTTCTTCCTTGTCCCTTCAAGTATGAGGAGATAGACTTTTGAGTTTGACCCCTTTTGTGTGCACATGCAACTATGATTTGCAATGAGCACTAGTAGCTAGTACCAATGTGTTCATCACTTCTACATCTTCCTTAGCAATATGGATAAACTAGCTTGTGAAAAAAACCATCCTTTAGTCCATCTCTCTCTTTGATGAATGCTCCTTTGGTATTTTCTAGATACTCTAACTTGGTTTGTCTCGAGGATCACGATTCCACACTTGTGTTAGGATTTGGTGCAAGGTGTTTCTCTGGTGTGCTTCTTTTAGGTTGTTTGATAAATTCTTGAAGCTCATTAACATCATAAGCTAGTGTGAAAGATAAAATCAACTCCAAAACCCTATAGATAATCCTTATGAATTATAGAGTGCCATGAAGTGCATGATAATCTAGAAGTTAGCTCTCATGGAATAGGAAGTTAGGTTGCCTATAATCCATGGGGTCATGTGTATCGATTTCTTTATATGCAATCTAAACTACATCCGGTATAGGATCCTCTTTTGTGGGGTTTTATAATGATGGGATCTTGGAAAATCAAATTCTTGATGCCACAATGCGAAAGCAACCCCTAGTAAAAGGCCTATACCCATTGTATAATATAATTAATGCCATATGGTCGAGCTCTTGATGCCCTTTATTCTCAACACTACTATTTGATCAATGTTCCTTATGCTATAAACAAAATTTAGTGCCTCACATATTACTTGAATGGTAGTATTAGCATCCACTCTCTGCACATCTAAGGCCTAGATGCAATCAATTAACTTATCTTCTAGTATGCGTAAGGTGCCCATGAATTGCTCATACTATTGGAAATCAAGTAATAAATTGGATGTTGAACAAATTCTTCACATCTCAATGCCTCCCAAGTTTTCACTACTTGCTCATTTTTGGAGCATGGGACTTCAAATTCCTTGAACAAGAAGTACATTTTTCTCATATTATCTTCCCATGTTGTGGAAAGTATTTACTCATCGATGGCCCAAAGATCCTTGCTATGGTTTTGGAACCAATTTCTAATGAAAAGTTCTGAGGAATCAAGGGGAGGTGGTGATGAATTCACCAAGGTGGCCATGCTATAGAAGCTCACCATTGTATGCTCTCAGTCATCTAAATCCCATAGGTAATAAATGAAAATAATATAGATCATTTCTCCTCTAGTGTTACAGGAAAGAAGTTAGAACTCTCTCAAAATATTTTTGTTAATGTACCAAGTTCAAGCCTTATGAGTTGATCTATTTTGGTGCATACACACTTACATACTTTGTGTTTTATCTTGGCTTTCTCCTTCTCTACTTGACATCATCACACATGCAAAATCTACAACGTATAATGTCTATCACTTCCTCATCATTAATGGCCAGTACCATGAAGAGGTCATATCCTTCCTCAACTTGACACATTGTCAAGGTTTGCTCATTAATTGTTGTGGGAGTTAGACATCTGCGGAAGCACGCGAACAGCACAAGGAAGAAGAAGAAGCTTGGAGCACAAACACACAATATTGAATGTATTACTAGAGAATGTACAAAGATAAGTAGCCCATTAGGGCAATAGGCATATATACAAGCCGGGGAAAAAAACCTGCTAAAGAGGGAAAAAAGTGCCTCGGCGGTCCTAGTGTGTTCACACACATCACTACCTAAATATATCAACAAATCCCCCCTGGGAGTGATGCGGTGAACAAGGAGCTGGCACTCATGTATAAGGAAGTGCCAGCTATGTGGAAATCAGTCCACAAAAGGAAGTAAGCCCAAAGCTTTGCGGAAAGCTTCAAACTTCTCCCTAGGCAGAGCCTTCGTGAAAAGGTCTGCAATGTTCTCCTGTGTGGGCACATATGCCAAGCTGATCTCCCCAACAGAGAACCTCTCCCTGACATAGTGATAATGCACCTCAATGTGCTTAGTGCGAGCATGGAACACAGGGTTCCTCGCAACTGCCAATGCGCTCTGACTCTCAGTGAAGATGGTGGTGGCAGAAGACTGATCAACACCCAAATCAGCCATAAGGGGTCTGAGCCACACACACTCAACAGTCGCTGTGAAAGCTGCCCTATACTCAGCCTCACAACTGGAAGTGGCCATAGTAGGCTGCTTCTTGCTCAACAAAGATATACATGAGCTACCAAGCATGAAGCAAAAGCCACTAGTGGACACACGAGTGTCATAGCAACCAGCCCAATCAGAGTCAGAAAAATCATGCAAATCTGGAGGTAGTGATCCCCCTTGGGATAAAACAACCCAAGTAGCCGAGTACCACTCAAGTAGCGAAAGATGCGCTTAACCGCCTGCCAATGCTTCACTCCTGGGCAATGCATAAACTTGCTCATCTGTGAGACAGCAAACTGAATATCTGGCCGAGTAATGCATAAGTAAATCAAGCATCCAACAGCCTGCTGATAGAGAACAGCATCAAATACATCTCCAGCATCATGAAGACTCAATCGTAAACCTATCTCCATAGGAGTGGCAATAGGCTCACAGTCTTCAAGGCCAAAACGCTGCAATAATGTGTCAATATATTTCGTTTGACACAAAGCCATTCCACCATCAACTTGCATAAACTGAATGCCCAAATAGTGATGCAAATGCCCCAAATTAGACATCTCAAATGAGGCATGCAAATCAGCCTTGAAATCAGCAATATGCTTCTCAATAGGACCAGTGAGCAGCATGTCGTCAACATAGACAACAATGATCAGAAGCACATCATTAGCACGCTTAACATATAAGGTGCTTTCATTGGACTGTTCTCAAAACCATGTGCAACCAGATAGGCATGTATCTTCTCATACCAAGCATGTGGTGCTCGCTTTAAACCATATAATGCCTTTTTTAACCTGCACACCTGGTTTTCATGCCCTTTTTGCACAAAGCCACGGGGCTGAAAAACATACACTTCTTCATGCAAGTCACCATTCAGAAATGTTGTTTTAATGTCCAACTGATGTACATTCCAACCATGATGGGCTGCAAGTGCACAAATACTCCGAACAGTAGTCATACGGCATGTAGGTGCAAAGGTCTCATCAAAATCAATGCCTCTTTCCTACACATAACCCTTTGCAACAAGCCTAGTCTTATACCTGTCAATTGTACCATCAGGTTCACGCTTCAACTTGTATACCCACTTAGTGCCAATGGCCTTCTTGCCAAGAGGCAAGTCACATAAAGACCATGTACCATTCTTCATTATAGCATCATATTCAGATGGCATAGCAGCCATCCAATTTTCTGAATTTTGTGCTTCATCAAAGGAAACAGGCTCATTCTCATCACAGAGACTAGATGCAGCCATAGCATAGCAATCTGATGCAAAGGAAGCACTATGAGAGCCTGAACGAGTACAATATGAAAAAGGTGCATCTAATTTGCTATCATGCAAAGTCTGCACAAGCCATTTTGGCATAGTTTTTGCCTGCTCAATATCAGCTCTCTCATCAACAAGTGCATCATGTAAATCTGCATCAGAAATGGAATGATCTGCATCATCATATGAAACCTACAAAGGCTGAGAAGTTGCCTCCTTAGGACCAGCACTAGACTGTCCACCTGTAAAAAGAGGCATCAAAGTATCATACATGTCTTTGGAGCTAGCAGATGTCTCCTTAATACATGAAAGCAATGGTTGAATAGCATCTTCCACAAAGACAACATCACGGCTAACCAGAATGTGTTTAGTCTCTGGATGACAGACCATAGCCTTTACTTTCAGAACTGTACCCAACAAAAATACATTTTACTGCGTTATCATCCAATTTTCTGTGATGTTGTTCAGGCACTAGTGCATATGCCAAACAACCAAAACACGCAGATGAGCAATAGATGGCTTGCGGTCATGCCAAGCCTCATATGGAGTGATAGATTGCAGCGCTTTAGTGGGACACCTGTTCAGTACATATACTGCACACATGACAGCCTCAAGCCAGAAACTATGAGGTAAAGCCTGACTCTTGATCATACACCTTGCCATCTCCATGAGAGACCTGTTCTTCCGTTCAGCAACTCCATTCTGTTGAGGTGTATACGGCACTGTACACTGGTGTTTTATCCCAGGTTCAACAGAAATGCATTAAAATCAGAAAACATATATTCCCCCCCTCGATCAGAACGGAGGGTGCCCATTTTACATGCTGACAGATTTTCAGCCAAAACCAAAAACTTTTTGAAGCACATGAACACTTCGGACTTTTCTTTGAGTGGATATACCCATGCATGCTTGGAAAAATCGTCAATGAAAGTCACGAAGTAAAGGTAATTTCCAAAAGAGGGTGTATGCATAGGACCACAGACATCACTATGTACAAGCTGCGATTTCTGTGTAGCCTGAACTGAAGCATCTTTTGGAAAGGAGGAACGCTACATTTTGCCCAAAATACAACCTTCACAAATATGTTTTCCAGGTGCCTCAAGTTTGGGCAAAGAGGACACCATTTCAGATTTCTGCAGGCATAGCAAACTAGCAAAATTCAGATGACCAAAGCGTGCATGCCAAAGCTTTGCATCTGACATAGCCTGAGAATCATTTACTACACATGCCAAATCATTTTCAGATCTTTCATAGTCTATGAGCTTATACAGCCCACAACATAAAATGCCAGAAGCAATAATCACATCGCCATTTGACAGATCATGAACTGTACACCTGTCATCAACAAATTTCACAACCAAGCCAATCTAGAAACTGATAATAGGTTCTTTTTTATCCCTCGCACAAATAAAGCATCTGACAAAGTGAAAGAACTACCATCAGTAGTAGTCAAAATGATCTTACCAACTCCCATAACAGGATAAGAGGAGTTGTTGGCGCATGTAACAGTATTCTCTGTAGGGGCAGGCTCGAGTGAAGAGAAGAAACTGTGCTGCGAGGTAATATGTTTGGTAGCCCCACTATCAAAATACCAAACATCTGAGTCTACTGTAGACATGCACTGCTCATGAGAAGATGGGCCAAAACTGCAGACAGTAGTAAACGCCCATTCTTCTTCCTACACAAGATTTGCAGACTCTGTTTTTGGTGTAGAGGCCTCTGCAACAACCATTCCAGCCTCTTTCTTCTTTGCCTCTTTAGCAGCCAGTTTTGGATAGTTCTTTATGATATGATCATTCCCTTTACAGTACTTACAAAACAATTTCTGCTTTTCTGATTTCTTCTCATCTTTATCTTCCTTCTTTGAATATGCAGAATTAGCAGATTTCTGCTTACTAGTTGAAGAGCTCCATTTTCCTTTGCCCTTTTGACTAGCCAGGAAAGCTTGATCTACAACTCGCATAATGGACCTTTTCTGCCTGGACTGATCTTCCTGCAACAGAACAAAGACTAACTCATCAAATGATAAGGCATTCGGATTAGAAGCAAAACTCTGATATGAATCAAGAAGACCATTCAGAACGGTCTGCACAAGTGAGCTATCTGGTATAACTTCATCAACAGAAATCAACTGTTCCTTCAAGTCTTTGATCTTTGTTAGGAAACTGTCCATAGAATCACGTTCATTCATGTGCTCACTCTCCAACTGTTTTCGGAGGTAAGCAACACGAGCCTCATTCCTAGCTTGGTACAATGTGGTAAGTGTATCCCAAGCATCCTTAGCTATTCTGCAAGAGCGAATATGAGGAATAATAGCACGTTTGATAGACAAAGCTATCAATGCATGTGCTTGGGCATCTCTGCCATCCGAGCGAATTTGCTCTGCAGTAGGTGCAGCAGAAACAGCAGCACGAACAGGAATCTGCAGAATTTAATCTTCGACACCATCTTCATCAGCTCTAGCACCTGTATTTACAGCACTTGTAGTCAGAGATGTAACAGGACGTCTTTCAACACCCTGCACAATGTTCCACAATCCTTTTGCAACCAATACATGTTGCATCATATAAGCCCACAATGGGTAGTTTTGTACCATCCAACTTATCCTCAATAGCCAACATATGGAATACATCACTGCTTTCAGCCATGGCCAGTGACTAAAATACCTTGATGCACAAAATTGACTGTATCTCAAAAAGTTGAACAGAACTGCCCAGACGAGTTTTGCTAGACCTGTAGCAGACTTAGAGATGTTTTAAACTGGCGAACAAAAATTAGTATATACCTTTGGCACAAAAAGACAAAATAGCCTACACAAGCACTGTGATAGTGCGTTCGGAGGCCAAAACGAGCTCAGATCGTGATTTCGGCACCACAGAGCGAAGCCGTTTTGATCTTTGAAACACCCTGAGTATGCTCACCAAATTTCGTGCAAATCTGAGACTGCAAACGGAGGAGTGTCGACGGCACCCTAGATGAAGCGACGACCTGCTCTGATACCAATTGTTGGAGCTAGACGTCTGCGGAAGCACGCGAACGGCACAAGGAAGAAGAAGAAGCTTGGAGCACAAACACACAATACTGAATGTATTACTAGAGAATGTACAAATAAGTAGCCCATTAGGGCAATAGGCATATATACAAGCCGGGGGAAAAAAACCTCCTAAAGGGGGAACCTAGTGTGTTCATACACATCACCACCTAAATATATCAACAATTGCCATGTCTAGAGCAGCCAAGATTTGCACCTAATCATATAGATTAAAATTTTTATCTAGGAATCTCATGGGCATATATGCATGTTCTTCTATTACATGCCTTCCATTCTAAGGTCTAATTTTGACTTCGCCTGCCTTCTTTTTGTTGAGCAAGTTTGCACATCCATAAGTGTGTGTCCTCGTGCATCCACTATTCTTGTTCTTCTTCAAGTTCACTTGGGGACTCTTTTTTTTCATAATCATTGGCATTTTGATGAACGGTTTTCCACTAGAGTGATCAAACCAGTCCTTGTATTAGTGTTGTGACTTGAAAGTAGACTCGTTTCCAACCCAATCTTGAACTACCTTTGAGTATCATAGAAAATGCCTTCCTAGCAGTAGTTCATAGTTGGTTGCTTTCCCAAATTTAGAAATGGAAAGATTGTGCTTGAAATCTACACCACAAGTTTGAAGAATTATCCCCTCAAACATGCCGAAAGGTTTCTCCATATCATTATCCCCTAGTTGAAGTTTCATATGGGTTGGCCTTAAAACCCATTTTCTCTAGTTGATCTACAAGGATTTCGTAGACATGACTATACCAACCCTTGATACTATAATCTCTTTAGTACTGTGATTATTCACATTGGGTAGGGGCCCAACTCTAAGGTTCTTTCCCTCCAATGAAATATAGTCACATGATTCCTATCATTCACATAGGATGGTATCCCTATACTCACATTTTTCTAGTTTTGTCCTCAAACATCCCATGGAGGGAGGAGTGCATTCATGCTCATATGTGACGATTTTCTATTATTCTTAATCCTTTTTGTATCTTATGAAACAAAAAAAATTAAACAATGAGATAGATATCAACTTATATGTATGATGTTGTATGATGTTCGACCCTCTTGTGTGAGCAAGTAGGCAAGAGAATTGTGAACTCAAGAATGAAAGGTTTTTTTATGTCTGTTCAAGGGGATTAATGTAAACCCAATCTTATATTTTTATTCATAAAAGTTTGATCTTTAACCTACTATTCCATTTTTCTTGAAATTTGGAAGTACAACAAGCACAGCCGGAAGATGCCCACTATCCCCGACTTTATCCTATGTTTATAAAGGATGGTGGCACACAAATAATTTACATGATATTTCACCCTCCTATGTGACCAACCAGACAATAGAACTAAGACTGTTGAGGCTTAGACCATTAATCTAGTTGTTAACCACTATGCCATGCTCCTAGGCAACCCAACCTTATCTTATCACTCTTTTTTTTTAAGAAATTGCAGCTCTCTCTCTCTCTCTCTCTCAACAACAACAAAAGAATCCCCTAACAAAATTTGGCACACACAGTGGGACAAGGCCGCTTGAGCATAGGAGACCACAATTACAAAGTGAAGGAGAAGTGCAAAGGTATCAATAGTGTGATTGAAGGGGTAGCTTTTCCTTTTCTTTGGAATTCATCTTAAGCTTGAGGAATAGGATGTGTAGCTCATGACTGCATCTTGGTCACAAACCTTATGAGTTTCTTTCAAAACAACAAGAAGGAAATTTTCTCATAGGTTTGCTAGTCCTCTTTCTTCCACATCATCAGTAGGAAATATGGTTGCTCAAGTAGACTTAAAAACTTTACTTTCAAGATTGAATATCGAATTTCCTTCCTCTAGAGGATTAATGCATGAAGACCCTAATGAGCATGTCAGAAGATTTTTAGCCCTATGTAAAACAAGGAGGTTAATGGGAAGAGAAGATGCATTTCTAATCCTCTTTCTAGCAACATTAGAGGGTCTAGTTGAGAAATGGCTAAGACAATTTACAGACAATAATTTTGCTTCTTGGGATTTAATGAAGGATGCCTTCAAATCAATGTTTCAAGGAGGTTACCATTTTTTCTCTATTAGAAATGGATGCAAAATTTGGACAAAAGTTTCATTGATCATTGATGAAGCCTCCACATCCACTCTGTTGCAAAGGGTAATGCTATGAGTAAGGGTGAAGTTATAGGGAAAGTCCCCCTTAAATATAATAAGAGCCCATGATTTCGTGTCACTGTTAACAGACAACATCTACAAGGAGTTATAGTGGATGGCAGTTCAAGTATTAACTTGATGCTTGAACATACTATGGAAAAGCTTGGACTTCAACCATCAAGACCATCCAACTTCACTTGAAAATACAACTAGCACATCCACATAATCCTCTTTATTCCCCCTTTCAAGATTACCATCTAGTTGATATATGAATGTTGAGGCTTAGAGCATTAATCTAATTGTTAACCACTATGCCATGCTCCCTTGGCAACCCAACCTTATTTCATCACTCTTTTTTGAAAGAACCTGCAGTTCTCTCTCTCTCTCTCTCTCTCTCTCTCTCTCTCTCTCTCTCTCTCTCTCTCTCTCTCTCTCTCTCTCTCTCTCTCTCTCTCTCTCTCTCTCTCTCTCTCTCTCTCTCTCTCTCTCTCTCTCTCTCTCTCTCTCTCTCTCTCTCTCTCTCTCTCTCTCTCTCTCCCTCCCTCCCTCCCTCCCTCCCTCCCTCCCTCCCTCCCTCTCTCCCTCTCTCTCTCTCTCTCTCTCTCTCTCTCTCTCTCTCTCTCTCTCTCTCTCTCTCTCTCTCTCTCTCTCTCTCTCTCTCTCTCTCTCTCTCTCTCTCTCTCTCTCTCTCTCTCTCTCTCCTCTCTCTCTCTCTCTCTCTCTCTCTCTCTCTCTCTCTCTCTCTCTCTCTCTCTCCCCCAATGCACCAAGGCTTGGTAATCTGTTCCCCCAATATTGCAAATTTCTATCACCGATCGTTGCTTTCGTTGTCAATTCAAGAAACGTGCAAATAGATACATTCGATTCAATGGTTATCCATACCAACTTTTTTTAAGTAATAATTCATATACCTAATGCGCAAATTTTGGCAATGTTTTTAATCTTGATTTCATCTATTTTTCCTATATAATTTGTAGAGTGCAACAATGGCTCATAATCATCAAAGATCAAGGCCCATTGGTTAAGACGATCTCTCTTGGGCTCCACATATTAAGTAGAGGCACATATTTGAGTGTGCATATAAGTCATCAAGGTATACTCATTTACATACTTTGTGTTTTCTCTTGACTTTCTCCTTCTCTACTTGACATCATCACACATGCAAAATCTACAAAGTATAATTTCTATCACTTCCTCATCATTAATGGCTAGTACCATGAAGAGGTCATATCCTTCAAGTTAAAAAATTGTCAAGGTTTGCTCATTAATTGCCACGTCTAGAGCAGTCAAGATTTGCACCTAATCATATAGATTAAAATTTTATCTAGGAATCTCATGGGCATATATGCATGTTCTTCTATTAGCCTATCAAATTTACATTCCTTCCGTTCTAAGGTCTAATTTTGCCTTCGCCTGCCTTTTTTTGTTGAGCAAATTTGCACATCCATAAGTGTGTGTCCTCGTGCATCCACTATTCTTGTTCTTGTTCAAGTTCACTTGGGAACTCTTTTTTGTCATAATCATTGGAATTTTGATGAATGGTTTTTCACTAGAGTGATAGAAAATCTTTATACGAGTTGAAGATCAAACCAGTCCTTGTTATAGTGTTGTGATTTGAAAGTAGACTCGTCTCCGACCCAATCTTGAACTACCTTTAAGTATCATAGAAAATGCCTTCCTAGCAGTAGTTCATAGTTGGTTTCTTTCCCAAATTTCGAAATGGAAAGATTGTGCTTGAAGTCTACACCACGAGTTTGAAGAATTATCCCCTCAAATATGCCTAAAGGTTTCTCCATATCATCATCCCCTAGTTGAAGTTTTATATGGGTTGGCCTTAAAACCCATTTTCTCCAATCGATCTACAAGGATTTGGTAGACATGGCTATACCAACCCTTGATAATATAATATCTTTAGTAGTGTGATTATTCACATTGGCTAGGGGCCCAACTCTAAGGTTCTCACCCTCCGATGAAATATAGTGTGATGCTTGAACATACTATGGAAAAGCTTGGACTTCAACCATCAAGACCATCCAACTTCACTTGAAAATACATCTGACACATTCACAAAATCCTCTTTATTCCCCCTTTCAAGATTACCATCTAGTTGATATATGGGTGTTGAGGCTTAGAACATTAATCTAGTTGTTAACCACTATGACATGCTCCCTTGGCAACCCAACATTATCTCATCACTCTTTTTTGAAAGAAGTTGTAGTTCTCTCTCTCTCTCTCTCTCTCTCTCTCTCTCTCTCTCTCTCTCTCTCTCTCTCTCTCTCTCTCTCTCTCTCTCTCTCTCTCTCTCTCTCTCTCTCTCTCTCTCTCTCTCTCTCCCCCCCTCCCCCCTCTCCCCCTCCCCCCCCTCCCCCTCCCCCTCCCCCTCCCCCTCCCCCTCTCCCTCCCCCTCTCCCTCTCTCCCTCCCTCTCTCTCTCTCTCTCTCTCTCTCTCTCTCTCTCTCTCTCTCTCTCTCTCTCTCTCTCTCTCTCTCTCTCTCTCTCTCTCTCTCTCTCTCTCTCTCTCTCTCTCTCTCTCTCTCTCTCTCTCTCTCTCTCTCTCTCTCTCTCTCTCTCCCTCCCCCCCATGCACCAAGGATTGGTAATCTGTTCCCTCAATATTGCAAATTTCTATCACCGATCGTTGCTTTGGTTGTCAATTCAAGAAATATGCAAATAGATACATTCGATTCAATGGTTATCCATACCAACTTTTTTTAAGTAATAGTTCATATACCTAATGCGCAAATTTTGGCAATGTTTTTAATGTTGATTTCATATATTTTTCCTACAATTTGTAGAGTGCAACAATGGCTCATAATCATCAAAGATCAAGGCCCATTGGTTAAGACGATCTCTCTTGGGATCCACATATTAAGTAGAGAGCTGCTCACTCGTTTACAGTGAGTGCTTTTCAATACCTTGTAACTTCAAGAAAAGAAAGATTCATAATTCATATATGTTTGTGCATACATATGCCTATGTAGATGAGTGTGCTTGGGCGATCTACCTCTTATGAAAAAAAAAAATCATAAAACAGGATTTCTGTCGATAAAAAGCAAAAAAGCTTGAGAGAGAGAGTGTGTGTGAGAGAGAGATGCCGGCTGATAACTTAACTTGGATTTGGTCATTCATAATTTATATATGTATGTGCATACACATGCCTATATAGATGAGTGTGTTTGGATGTTCTACCTCTTATGAAATATCATAAAACAGAATTTCTTTCGATAAAAAGCAAAAAAGCATGAGTGTGTGTGTGTGTGAGAGAGAGAGAGAGAGACAGAGAGAGAGAGAGAGATGTTGACTGATAATTTAACAACTATTTCAGGAACCCATGGATTTGGTCATCCGAACCTTGCTTACAAGATTGCATAGATGAGTTGTTGATGCAATGCTTCTTTCCCATCCACCTACTGAGATCTAAATGAATCGGGCCTTGGCTTGAACACACGAAAAGCATGGTGATTATTTAATCGTCACTGATTTTCCTTTAAGTGGCCGATGCGCACTCCATATCTACACCAAGAAGTCGCCAAAACCCATAACCAGATTTCCAATCATGGAGCTCTTACAATTCACCCCACCTTTTCTGCTCTTTCTTACTTTCATTAGCTCTTCTGTTCATGGAGCTCTCTCCGTCCCCGCTCATCTTCCTCCTGTTCACTCTGCAAGACATCTGCGCGAAGAAGCTTCTTTCCATCACAAGAAAAATGAGGTTCACGAAAACGTTTACGTGAATAGCAACGACGGTGACATTTACAAGCTAACGCAAAAAGTCGATCGGAGTATGGGCTACGAAGAAGGTGACGAATTCTTTTCTGTGGCTTTCTACTTTAAGTATTGACAGTTAATCCATACAAAATCACCGTCGTATGATGACTGCAGATAACGAGAAATATGCCAAGGAAGGGAGGAATGGCGATGACGGTGATGGTCTGCGTGATAGCAAACCGTTCATCATTCATCATCATCGAAAACGATGCAAATGCTTTCGTGGCTACGACTGCAAAGGTCATAAATGTTGGTTTTAGATAATCAAAGTTACTATTCATGATCATCGGTTATACAGAAGCAGAATCAGAAGAATGTAAGCGGCCTACTTCTATGGCCTTCGTTCTGATAAACTATCGACAGGAAAATCTGAGAACTAGAATCCAATAATATGGAACTTTTTGAACAATTTCTTCTTCTTCTTCTTCGTCTTCTTCTCGGTCTCCTTCTCCTTCTTCTTCTTCGTCTTCTTCTCGGTCTCCTTCTCCTTCTTCTTCTCCGTCTCCTTCTCCTTCGTCATGTTTTGCTGTACTGTACATTTTTTTTTACTTTTGTACTAATAAACGTACTGTAAATCCTTATTCCCTTTGATGTAGTCACAAAAAACATATTTTCTACTTCCTATGTTTCTAAAAATTAATCAAACCAGAACTGCCGAATTGCACAGACAAAAGTTGAGGAAGAGAAGCAATGATATGATTATTAAAAGCACATTCTAGTAACGGGCAGATCAAGCCTTGAAGCATTTTCAGGCTCTCTTAAGTTGTTATTTCTCATGAATCATTCGATGGATTTGTAAATTAATATTAAAGTTTCACATACTTACTAGGCATCTGTAAAATTCAGAAAAGAACGTGAATTTTACAGATGAACATAAAAATTGTTGTTCATATTTCAATCATTCTATGAACATAAAAATGTGGAAAATCTTATTATTCATTCGTTTCATAATTTTTTGTAAATGTAATACTCTCAAAACCCATGCTCTAACTAAGAAAACGATGAGAAGCGGAGTTACAAAACAAGTTAATAAACATGTCATTCTCTTCATAGGGTATCCATTTCCTAATTAGCTTATCTCCATGAAGAACAATATCATAGAATGGTAAAACTATAGGTCATTTAAAATTTTTTATTCTCTTATTCAAGAGGGTGAGATTCTTCTATTCCTTGGGCATGTTCTCAAAGTTAGAAGCACAACTCTTTTTTGAGATTTTTCAAAGGGCCTCTCAACTAGTACTTTTCTATTGGCTAGTTGAGCATCTCACAACTTTCCCAAAGATTGCTTGCATCCAAGTCATCTTCTAGTTAAATTGGAGCAACTTCTATACAGTAGTAAAGATTCTCATATTTTTGGTGCACGAGAAAAAAAATCCACTCGCCAATATCCCTTGCAATTGGTGGCATATCTTTCACTAAGGAACACCTTTACAAATCTTCTTGTCTTTCATGTTAATCCAAATTCCATGATGGACAATTGTCACATGAGGATAGATTTATTTCCTTCAATTAGGGGGTCCCATAGTTCTTGGAACTTTAACTCCCACTTGATGCACACCCATTGGGTTCTCCACTTAAGGTTCAAGTTTAGTGGATCTTTACATTTTTACTAATTCTCAAGATGTCCTCTATCATGTTTCCATTCTTCACAGAAGACACCTTGAGTGGTGAACGCTTATGTTTTTCAACCATCTTAAATCTACCCTTCCCTACAATGGAATGTGGCTCTCAAGGAGACTACAATAGGCATAATCATGGTTGATGTTGGTGTTCAAGTATTCTTTTTTATATGATCTTTCTTATCATGATTCTACGTATGATAACCTTTCAACTATAGCCATCTACTTCTACAAACCTCCATTATACCAAACAAGCTACTAGAGACAAGGAACTAG
This sequence comes from Ceratopteris richardii, assembly GCA_020310875.1. Taxonomy (NCBI): domain Eukaryota; kingdom Viridiplantae; phylum Streptophyta; class Polypodiopsida; order Polypodiales; family Pteridaceae; genus Ceratopteris; species Ceratopteris richardii. The sequence goes on along the minus strand of CM035435.1, from coordinate 94,281,630 downwards.
GTAGAATTTTTCCTTTTAATTCCCATGATCCACTTCAACTCATTCTTTAAGTATTCATGGCCGTGCATCTTTCTCTAGACCTTCCAAATGTAAGAGACAACTGAAAAAACTTTAAGGGATGAGTCTAAAGGTAGCAAAGGCAATAGTGACAAGGCCATGTATTTTCCATAGATTTTGAAGGCTCTAAGATTCACCTACTAGCATCAAGTGGATGGTTCAAAAGGGCCAAATTATCAATCAAGAATCTACCCACTCACGCACATGGAAACCAAGAACAAGATCCTAGATATAGATAGAAATGGAGAAAAGAAGAGGAAATGAAAATCTTTCTAAGCATTATGTAGGTGGATCTGGGATGTTGCATACCTTTTCAATACAATATTCGAAAGTAATCAGCATATACTTATCATTAGGAGGTGTATCCTTTGAATGGCCCTACAATGTGTGGGTAATTTAATCATTGATCTCTATTCTTATGATTGAATAGCATAAAATGATATTGAGCATCTGTTTTTCTTCTTGAAAATAGGAAATACACTAGATTAAACTGTAAATGTTTTGAGGTCAATTAAATAGTTCATGAGGATGAGAATTGTCTCTCAAGAATTTCTTCCTCCATTGTGAATGCATCAACTCTTGATAGGTCCCAAATGGTTCAATATATTTAGGATCTAGCTACAAGATCAGTTCGTGAAGTGGAAATGACTCAAATTTATTTAAGGAATTGAGCATGATGGATCCCCATGGGCAGATATGGAAAATAAATTATGTTGAGCTATGAACCTTTCATGTCTTTGAGAAGATAAAAGTCAATTATTTCTGTTTCAAATTCTATGCATAGATCTTGGATGATTTGGTGCCTGATTTTTCGATCCATGTCTCTCATTCTAATTTTGTTAATGTAGTCCTACCCCTTGGAAGTCCATATTCTAGCCTATTTTTCTTGTGAACACAATGGTTGAAGCTTGGGTGGCATGGGTGTATCCATGATTAAGCAAGTCAAAGTATTTTTGTTTTTGCTTCTCAATTTATTCTTCTCCTCCATTAGGTTATGCATTATTTTCTTTAGTTTCCCCATTCTTTGTTCAAATGCAATCTGTTGTGCTTTGACTTGTTGTAGCTCTTGTCTTAGCTAGATCACTTCTACTTGTCATTTGTTGTTTATTTGTCATAAAAATTTAGTTTCATTCATCAATAGTTATTGCATAGTCTTCAAGGTCATAACTTCTTGTTGCAAATCTTGTATATGCTTTAGATTTTCTTCATGGCTTGGTGTTGTTTTGAGAAATAATGTTAAGTTATGAAACTGTGTGTACTTTTTCTCTGGTGATGTGGTAGCCTTGGAGGATTCTATTTTTATTCTCATCATGGTGTGAAGTCAAAATTGTTGGAGACCCTCATGAGCCAAGGGATTATGATAGACATGATATGAATTGGAGTTGTTAATATGGTGGATGATGATGTACCATTTGTTGTGGGTACAATTAGTTGAGTTATTTCTCCCCATGTTAACCTTTTGAATCTACTTATAGTGATTATAATGGCCTAAGACCATATAAATCTATTGGGTGGAGAGAAGACAGTTGGAAGGTGTCCATTCTATCAAGATCTATGATATCAATGAAATACAGAGTAGGAAAAGTGGTCACTATTTTTATTTGTGTCTTTCCCCTTGATTCCTTGGTAATGACGTCTCTTTGTGTGGCTCCTAGACCTTTTGCTAATTGATGATTTTATTGTAGACACGTACAATCTTTCTTCTTCTAAGACTTTTAGCTTAGTTGGTCTTGAGTGATGAATTGGTTTATGGATTTCTTTTTGACAGAAGTGATGAGTAGCATTCCTTCATTGAGCATTTAAGTGATTGGAATGAAAAATTGTTTTGCCAATGCTGATTGAGCTTTTTTCTTTGAATCTGATTCTCTTGCTTTGCATTCTAAACTGTAAGTAAAAGTAGGCAGTGCCACATACTTTCCTATATACTATTGATGGACATCCTTCCATGAGTTTATCAGCTTATTCTTATTTCTTGTGATGGAGTTACTTCTTCTCTTGCTTTAAACTTCTCGGTGATTCACTTGGAGTTTTCTTTGAAGAGGAGGTCAAAATGCAAGCCCTAGGATACTTATTCTACTAATCTATAAGCTATTCTTCTATGTCTCAACTCAACTTCATCTCACTTTTTTGGACTTCTTCTTCTTCATCATCATCATAGGATTTTCTTAAATTACTTTGACTTGTAGATCAAAACAAACATGTATTCTTGGTGATTCCTCCAACTTCTCCCCTAATCTTCTTTGGTTGTTCTTATTTTGAGCCTATTAAGGTTGAGCTTTGTCTCCCTACTATTGAGAGTTCCATGCTCCACCCTTTTGTCCCAAGTCTACTTTCATTATCATGCAAGTTCACTTATCCCACATGCAACGGAATTCTCCCAAACTCCATATAAGCAAGGCCTCCCTTCACTCCACATAAGCTCATTCACTCTAGCACATTGCCAAGAGTGTGCTTCTTCTCCTCATGGAGTCTCCATGCTCCTAGAGCAACTCATGTAAGTCTTTTCATATTAATCAAGTTCATTATGTTTTCATTTCTTTTGTTCCATCCTCCTTAATCTAATTAGTGTGTAGTTAATAGTAGATTAGAGTTCTTTTCTTGTTTTCAACATGGTATCAAAGCATAGGTTTTTTTTTTCTAGTGTTTCCTGTTGTATTTTTCTTTCAGTAGCTTCATCATTAGCATGTATTTCTTTATTAATCCCTCCCTCCCTCCCCTATAAACAAGAGTGCTTTTAAGCAATATTTTAATTTTTCTTATCATATTTATCATTACCTAATGCTTCATCATTAGTTGATATGCTTTGTATAGTTCAGTTTTTCTTTTCATCATAGTAAATGCTTTTTAGCACTACCATATCTGAACTGCTTATCAGCACTCTCAATGGAGAAGCCAAGATGCAGATGGTGCATGACAAGATGTTAGTTCAAATATGTTGCTATCTTGTTGTACACTTGCAGAAGCCCATTTCAAATATAGTGAGATGTTGAAAAAAAAATTGTGCCATGCGGCTGCCATATCCTTCATCTATGATCGCAACTGTCTACACATTCTGCTTGTGTCTAGCTACCCGCATTTGCAGGCATTTCTCTTGGTAACCACACTCGTAACTAGAGAGCCCAAGAAGCGGTTAGCTTATAAACTTATCTCTGAGAAACTCAAAAAAAAAAGAGAGCACAAAATGGAGTGCTTCCACTCTCTCCAGTGCCCCTGTACTCCAATCTGGATTTCATCATTCACCTTTACCTGCTTCAATGTCTAGTAAGGAGATGCAATGAGGCAATGTGTAGTTTCAACTGATGCGCATTCCAACAAGACTCTCCAAAGACTGCATTGAAGATCGTTCCCCTGTTGTTTCTAGATGACGTTTCTTCTGACAATACGAGAAAGTTGAGCTCTTGGTGAACGTGAAGGATTCTAAGCTGTATGTACAAATGCGATTGGCGATGGGGTGGACTGAGAGGAAAGATGCACCAGAAGGAGACAAGAAGTCTGGAGCTATTCGGTGCTGTTAAGAAAGAGCAAATGAGTTTTCTGCTTGCTGTGGTAAATCAATTGGTCCACACACAGACACTGAACGGTAATCTCAATTTTGCATTCACCCAACTGGACAAAATCTGGATGAAAACTATGTGAGCAAGTGCAAAAAAGAGAGATGACATCTATAATGAAGCACATCAAGAGTGCAAGGAAATCAGTTGCCCACTCGTGCGCTATTGTTGAAAGTGAGTGAAGACTCACCGTGGCCCACGCATAGTAAATGCTTTTTAGCACTACCATATCTGAACTGCTTATCAGCACTCTCAATGGAGAAGCCAAGATGCAGATGGTGCATGACAAGATGTTAGTTCAAATATGTTGCTATCTTGTTGTACACTTGCAGAAGCCCATTTCAAATATCGTGAGATGTTGAAAAAAAAATTGTGCCATGCGGCTGCCATATCCTTCATCTATGATCGCAACTGTCTACACATTCTGCTTGTGTCTAGCTACCCGCATTTGCAGGCATTTCTCTTGGTAACCACACTCGTAACTAGAGAGCCCAAGAAGCGGTTAGCTTATAAACTTATCTCTGAGAAACTCAAAAAAAAAAGAGAGCACAAAATGGAGTGCTTCCACTCTCTCCAGTGCCCCTGTACTCCAATCTGGATTTCATCATTCACCTTTACCTGCTTCAATGTCTAGTAAGGAGATGCAATGAGGCAATGTGTAGTTTCAACTGATGCGCATTCCAGCAAGACTCTCCAAAGACTGCATTGAAGATCGTTCCCCTGTTGTTTCTAGATGACGTTTCTTCTGACAATACGAGAAAGTTGAGCTCTTGGTGAACGTGAAGGATTCTAAGCTGTATGTACAAATGCGATTGGCGATGGGGTGGACTGAGAGGAAAGATGCACCAGAAGGAGACAAGAAGTCTGGAGCTATTCGGTGCTGTTAAGAAAGAGCAAATGAGTTTTCTGCTTGCTGTGGTAAATCAATTGGTCCACACACAGACACTGAACGGTAATCTCAATTTTGCATTCACCCAACTGGACAAAATCTGGATGAAAACTATGTGAGCAAGTGCAAAAAAGAGAGATGACATCTATAATGAAGCACATCAAGAGTGCAAGGAAATCAGTTGCCCACTCGTGCGCTATTGTTGAAAGTGAATGAAGACTCACCGTGGCCCATGCATATCTTCTGAGTTGCAGACAGACAAATCCGGATCTATCGTCCAATTCAAGTGTTGAGGATGGAAGCATCGTGGGAGTCCAAGTGACACGTGAAACAGGATGACATGTATGCTTTTATCTGCAGGCATATGGAAGTGGACTATTCATAGCCCGGCTGCTCGCGCATCCCACTATGTTGGAAAATGACCAGGTGTAGGTCATTGAGTGCTAGGAGTCCTGGCTTTGCTCATCTCTTATGTCAGAGCTTTCTAATCTTTGGAATGCCCCCCAAATTCTGCTAATTACAAAAGAGGAGCCGCTTCGCCACGTACAGCTGCAAATTCATTGGTCCAGATTTAGGGAAGGGGTAGGCACGGATCTTACAGATCAGATCAATACAATGTATCTGGCTTGCTATCATCTACCGCCACTCTGCACCTGTTCTAGCACTCTGAAGACACAGGCATGAGATAATGATTAAGGACCTGCGTCTAGATGCGTTGGATTCAAGGCCTAAATTTCATGGACTGGATGCGTGCGTGGCAGCCCAAATTAACATAGCTAATGAAGACATGAAGCAAAGCCTGTCAAGGGACATCAGATACAAAGAGGGGGAGAATGTTGCAGAGTAAAAGAGCAGCCCCAAAAAAATTTCAAAATTACAGACACAATTTTTCTTCTTCGAAATCTTATGAAACTCCCTTGAAGCTATGTAAATGCACTAGAGGAGTCCTCTAGATGCATAAGCCCCAATCATTGTATCTTAATCCTTGTAAAATATTAGGAAAGTAGATTAGTCAATAAAAGTGCCAGTCTCTTGTGTGAAAGGACCATTTTTAGGGCACATGTATATAAGTCACTTTTAGCTCGTGTAAAGAAAGTTTTGCCATTGTAAGCTTTGGAGAAGATTTTTGAATTTGCTTCTTTGCTTCTGATTTCTTCCTTCTCCATGATCTTTTGTGTGTGTGTTTGTAATGCTTGGAATGTGTGTGTAGGACTGTTATCTACCCCTTTACATTGCTTTTGAACTGCTATAGTGTGTGTGTGAGGCATTACAAGTTGTGGAGTGAGTGTTGGTGTTTCCTACCATTCACTATTTTTCTCATAACTTAAAGCTCCTTTGTTAGATTTGACTAACACTAAAAATAATAGATGCGTCTCATCAAGAGAGCTTCGAAATGAATCCACTATTGACCATATTTGGAGTTCAGAGCTGAGAGAAAAGTTTGCATTTGTGTTTGCAGCTGTAAATGGTATCACGGCATGCATTTTAAGAGGATTAGTGAGTTGGAGAGATAGCTGAGGCTAGTCACATGCATTGTAGCTTAGATACTTCACTTACCATCATGTGTGCAAACATCTTCATACACTTGGTTCATGTGGTTCCTCGGATTGATAATTAAACGTGTAGTAATCCACCGCTATATGCACTTGTGGGGCGATTGAGGTCTAGTCTCATCGACACAAGTCCCTAAGGCTTCACGACTTAGGTACAGAGTGAGCCAACTTTGATTTCTTTTTCAATAACCATGTTGCCCTTTTGATATTCAAAAGGACTGAGTATACAAAACCACTTTGTAATCGAGGTTAGCAAGTTGACCAATCGACATCAAATTGCATGATAATTGAGGCACATGGTGTACATTATGCATAGTACATTTTGAACTACTAGTAGAATCATAAACACATCTCTAATGCCAACACACTTGTAAGAGTCACCAAGTATCATGGTACCAAGACATTTGGTTGGATAAGTAGAGGAAGGAAGTACTAGAGTATAGCATCCATGTCTAGGAAGAGAATCAACCATAAGAGCCTCACTAGGCATGATATTGTCAAGTGGAAACACATCACATCATTAGAAATAGCATTAATTGTTGGGATGGATGGATGGATGCTCCAAGAGACTGAGTAGGTACTGCTAAACCTGCTTTGTACCAGCCCTCTTTTCTTCAGAGTTGATAACTAGACCTCCTTAGCTTTCCAATGACACCATAAAATGTCCTATGTCCTTTGGAAATGATGTGTGCAATGATTGAATCAAAACAGATAACTTTGGAAGTCACAAACTCAAGAAAACCTTCTATTTATGGCTTGACACCTACTGAGTATTTTACGCAGTATGACCAGCACAGTAGGAATTGGAAAAATTCCTTTTAGGGGTATCTAATTAGCTTAGTAATCCACCTATTCCAAGTGAATGATGTAAAATGATAAACTATGCTAAGAGAAATCAATTTAGCAAGTTAAGCTATACCCCCGACTTTTTAGGACTGTAGTAGAAAATGACCAGAGTTCACCTCGACGCCGATTTTTCCAAAATGGCTGAATAGAATGTCTTCAAATTTTGATAGCATGTAGATTACTTTAAGCTGAATCCAACAAGCTTTGAATCACTGAATTTGGTGAAGACTTGACCGAGATATGCCCTTGACAAGTTGATAGACTTTTGAGTAGACTAACAGAGAACTCAGAGATAGACAATATGAATTATGTATTAATGAACATTTGTATACACTCCATTGGCATGAATATCATTTCCAAATGGTTTAGAGAGGTGTGGGCTTGAGTGTAGACCTCACACACACACTCAAAAATAGTAATGCTAGGCTCGGGAGTGCTCTCTCTCCCCCGCGGCTTGTCATATCCATCTTTATAAGAGATGACTAAAAATTTGAATTCAAATTCAAACTTTTGGCTCCCTATGATCAAGCTCCTAAATGCTTGGAGATATTCTTTCAATCAAGCAACTAATTTTCCACGAATCCTTTTGGTAGGTGATTACAAGAGATTCCAAGTCAGTTTGACTTTTACAATGAGGTAAAGTGGTAATTAACCACTAGCATATGTTCCTATGCTTCTTCATGTATGTATAGACTTCAATGCATCCTTTGAGCCAAATGTGTAGGCTTGTAATTTACACCAACATTAATTTCTTCTGTCTTCAGTCAAAATAGATGGTGCAGATAATTGTTTAACATGTCCATCAACATCTTGTCTTTTACATATAGCATTCTTTAATGCATAACAATCTTTCTTCATGTGTCTTTTCTTATGATAAGAATGGCACTCAATATCCCTCTTCTTTGATTTTCTTCTACTCTTATTTTGTTGACCATTCTTTTCCTTGTTCTTGCTCTTGCCATGTTGTTGATTCTTTCCTTGGAAAGAATCACAAACACTATATGCATCTCCACTCTATGTACCAACCATAGAATTTCTAGAGATCTCTTCACTCAAGAGTGCTCCACATATTCCATTGTAGACCAATTTACCACCAAATGCACTAGTGCTAATAGTCATGCAAAATGTATCCCATGATGATGGCAAGGTGCATAACTACAAGATTGCTATCATTTCATTATCCATCTCCATCTTTTGAGCCTTTAATTAAGAAAATATAGCATGAAACTAATTTAGATAAGCAAAAACACTATATGTTTCCTTCATGCAAAGGTCATAAAACTTTCTCATTAGATATACTTTATTTGATATAATTTCATTTTCATAAGTATTGCATAATTTCCTGCAAAGCTCCTCTGCACTTGCACAATCCAATACTAATGTAAACATTCTCTACCAGGTGCAATCCAATGATAGACCTAGCCATTTCATCTAACTCATCCCAATCATCATAACTATCCATATAACTAGGCTTCTTTACCGACTTACATTGTCTCTTTTGAATCAGCACATCTTTAATCTCATTCTTCCATAGAGAAAAGTTGGTGCCATCAAAAATGTTCTTTTTCCCTGCAAGTTATAGATTCTCTTAAGAACACTAGCACTAGACCTTGAGACAACAAATGTTCCTGAGACCTTTGATGCCATGATGATAGAGAATTGACTAGAATAATAATGGAGCTAGAATGTACAAACACCAATAAGGTTTGAAAAAGGTGACTATGTGTCAAAGTTTGAAAAACATTTTGGCTGATTCTCCCTAGAATAATGGATCAATGGACAACAATGACCAAGCACAAATATTATGTTCTCACACCAATAAGTGTCTCAAGGAGTAAAGCCAACCACTATATAGTTGAGAATTTAAAATCAAAAGAATTTTTTTTAGAGTCTCCTCTTCATAAAAAGCATATGAACAATGTAGAAATCTCATAAAATTGTGAGCACTACATGTAAACCTACATAGTGAATCACTAACTCCATTGCATATAACACTTAACCAAAAAGAAGCCAACTAGCCTTATCGAGCACCTATGGACAACTAGCATACATCTCCTATGGTGAGGTTGAGGAAATCTTCCACTTGCATCATCAAAGATACCCCAACATCTGGGTGTCTCCTAGTTAAGAGAACCTTCTCATGACCCTCTTTATCAATGTCAAAATCTTTATGCGAAAACGCAACTGCTATATCAATGATCACATGGGCCTACATAAGTGGTATCCACAAAAATGCACATAATGTGTATGTGATCAATGTATGCAATAAAATGGCACTAAAAGGATGGATTTATAGGCCAAACACTAGTCAAAAACACTTGAAAGTGTCTATCAAATCCATTTTTTAGACCCAAAAAACTTTCATAAACTCGTGGATGCTTCCACCATAACTGAAATCCTTCTAAGAAACCTGTAAGAAGAATCAAAAGCGGAGAATTTAGTGATAAAGCTGAATGCACAATACCAAAAAGACACAATCTCAAGCGCATCTATCACCAATTTTAGCTTTGGACCAATTTTTCCACCCATGTAGCTAAAACTATTCCAGAACTAGAAACTTCTAATTTTCCCAATTTTGTACCCAAAAAAACTCTTAGAAAATCAATTTAAAGATCCCAAGAAGACAATTTTGAAGGCCCCAAAATAATTTTAACCTTAACCATGTTCACTAAACAACTAGGGATTAGTAGTAGGAAGACTTTCTAGTAAAGAAAGCCTTGGAGGGAATGCTTCTGGAATGGATAACCTCTAGGGAAGTACTAGTACTTTGTCTTTCACGACAAGGAATACGGGCGTATAGCGACGGTTAAGGCGACACAAATTCGTCGCTATAAAATTGCAACAATAATCGTAATGAGCGTCGCGCGCGGACCGTCGATTAAACGACGAAGTGAACGACGCGTTTTGCGACTTGTACTGCGACGGGACCTGCGACGCTCGCCTGTAGCGTCGCTTATACGTGGGTTCGAAAAGCGTCGCTTAAGCGACGCTTTGTACGTCGCATAAGCGACGCTGTCTGGACGTCGTTTATGCGACGCATCTAGCATCGCTTACACGACAGTCTCTTGACAGGAAAAAATTAAAACGTTGGAGGCTCTTCGATCAGCATTTTCACGCATCTGATCAAAGAGCTCTCCAACGTTTGCAGTTGTGCTACGCTTACGAGCTAAAGCAAGTATATGCAGGTCTATGTTTCTCTCTTTCTACATCTTTTTTTCTTTGAATTCTCTCTCTCTCTCTCTCTCTTGCTTTGTTGACTCTCTCTCTTGTTCTCCTAATTGTTGACTCTTGTTCTTGAAATGTTATAGAAGTTCAAGTTTGCCAACATCTATATATCTACATCTTAAGAATACAACATGAACGAAAGCAAGGAGAAAATAACACTACATACATGCAACTTTGCATCGGTATATTTATTGCGATATTATTAGTTAAGATTTCAATCATCCACAATTTACTAGAGTGGTTCATAATTCATGAGTAGTTGCTTACATGGATATAGGTGACATGATATTTGGAGAACTCCGAAGAGAAATTTTAAAAATATTGAAAAAAACAAACAACATATTGGGTGTCATTAGCTAGTATGAATATGATGTTTGATATTCAAGAACTGTGGTGATAGGGTTCTTCCATCTGCAAATATCAGAAAACCACCTCCCAACGGCGATCATACCCGAGAGAACACCCAAGATCCTGAACCACTTAGCCTTGCTCTTGCGCATGCTCCACAGATTGCTATCCACATCATTGTCAACTACATCCTTGACAGTGAACTCGTGAATGCTGGTGTCAATATCTTTCATATCTTCATCCATTGGTGTCAATATTCTACCCACAGAATGCCTTCATTCATAAAAAATATTATTATGAAAGTATTATTGTAATTAATACACACGTAGCATATGATCTCATTACATAAATTTGTAATTAACGTTTTCCAACAAACTCTAAAATTACTCTTACAAGTCTCATCGCCAACAAAGTGCTTCTGTCATGGGAGCTGGACGTAAGACCAAAACATACAAAGGCCTTCATTCTCCTTCCTCTTGGGCTAGCCATTCTCCTTCATCATCGCTCCCGTTCTTGAACCTTCCGGCGGAGGAGCTTGCTGCTGTGATTTTTGGTTGTGACCATGCGACTTACAATGAATGCATTACACAACTTCTGTTTGGTATACTTTATCTATCCTCTTACTTTTCACAGATATACGTCTCTCCCTTTAAACCATATGCATGAACAATAGCTTGATCATCAGCTTTTCTGCATGTCTAGGCCTTCGAGCTTCTCATATCATCTATATAAAGAATGTCCGACCAGGGATGCCACTATTTTTGTTTAATTACATTGATAAAAAGTTGCATGGTATTTCTGAGGCAGATAGCTATGGGGAGATGAACATCAATCCATATGCCTGGACTGATGGGAAGCAGAAGACACGTTTTTCAGCTCAGGTTCTTTGCTTAGATTTAATAATCTCTGATATTACATTAGATCACTGTTTGAGGTGTAATGAGGTTTTGTTTACATGTAGGCACGCATACGGGTGAGATGTCAGTGTGCACCATTGACAAAAAGCATATACAAGGGAGCATTAGTAGCGAAGAGGAAATGGACGAGAACTGTGGTGATAGGGTTCTTCCATCTGCAAATATCAGAAAACCACCTCCCAACGGCGATCATACCCGACAGAACACCCAAGATCCTGAACCACTTAGCCTTGCTCTTGTGCATGCTAAACAGATTGCTATCCACATCATTGTCAACTAGATCCTTGACAGTGAACTCGTGAATGCTGGTGTCAATATCTTTCATATCTTCACCCATTGGTGTCAATATTCTATCCATAGAATGCCTTCATTCATAAAAAATATTATTATGAAAGTATTATTGTAATTAATACACACGTAGCATATGATCTCATTACATAAATTTGTAATTAACGTTTTCCAACAAACTCTAAAATTACTCTTACAAGTCTCATTGCCAGCAAAGTGCTTCTGTCATGGGAGCTGGACGTAAGACCGAAACATACAAAGGCCTTCATTCTCCTTCCTCTTGGGCTAGCCATTCTCCTCCATTACCGCTCCCGTTCTTGAACCTTCCGGCGGAGGAGCTTGCTGTTGTGATTTTTGGTTGTGACCATGCGACTTACAATGAATGCGTCACACAGCTTCTGTTTGGTATACTTTATACCACCTCTTACTTTCTATCACAGATATACGTCTCTCCCTTTAAACCATATGCATGAACAATAGCTTGATCATTAGCTTTTCTGCAGGGAGCATTAGCAGCGAATTATGTGAATTATTCACAAGAGAAAATCCTATTTGAGTTAATTCATGTGCGACAGATAAGCTTATATCTCTTTTCATGTAGGCTCGTTGAGTGTCAGTAGAGAGGTTGTGGGTTTACAATGTGGGTCCATCAACAAAGGAGAAGAATATACAAGGGAGCATTAGCAGCGGATTATGTCAATTATTCACAGGAGAAAAACCTATTTGAGTTAAATCATGTGCAGACAGATAAGCTTATATCTCTTTTCATGAGAAACTCGTTGAGTGTCAGTAGACAGGTTGTGGGTTTACAACGTGGGTCCATCAACAAAGGAGAAGAATATACAAGGGAGCATTAGCAGCGAATTATGTGAATTATTCACAGGAGAAAAACCTATTTGAGTTAATTCATGTGCGGACAGATAAGCTTATATCTCTTTTCATGAGAAACTCGTTGAGTGTCAGTAGACAGGTTGTGGGTTTACGTGGGCCCATCAACAAAGGAGAAGAATATACAAGGGAGCATTAGCAGCGAATAATGTGAATTATTCACAGGAGAAAAACCTATTTGAGTTAATTCATGTGCAGACAGATAAGCTTATATCTCTTTTTATGAGAAACTCGTTGAGTGTCAGTAGACAGGTTGTGGGTTTACAACGTGGGTCCATCAACAAAGGAGAAGAATATACAAGGGAGCATTAGCAGCGAATTATGTGAATTATTCATAGGAGAAAAACCTATTTGATCAGTTAATTCATGTGTGGACAGATAAGCTTATATCTCTTTTCATGAGAAACTCGTTGAGTGTCAGTAGACAGGTTGTGGGTTTACATCGTGGGCCCATCAACAAAGGAGAAGCATATACAAGGGAGCATTAACAGCGAATTATGTGAATTATTCACAGGAGAAAAACCTATTTGAGTTAATTCATGTGCAGACAGATAAGCTTATATCTCTTTTCATGAGAAACTCGTTGAGTGTCAGTAGAAAGGTTGTGGGTTTACAACGTGGGTCCATCAACAAAGGAGAAGAATATACAAGGCAGCATTAGCAGCGAATTATGTGAATTATTCACAGGAGAAAAACCTATTTGAGTTAATTCATGTGCGGACAGATAAGCTTATATCTCTTTTCATGAGAAACTCGTTGAGTGTCAGTAGACAGGTTGTGGGTTTACAACGTGGGCCCATCAACAAAGGAGAAGCATATACAAGGGAGCATTAGCAGCGAATTATGTGAATTATTCATAGGAGAAAAACCTATTTGAGTTAATTCATGTGCAGACAAATAAGCTTATATCTCTTTTCATGAGAAACTCGTTGAGCGTCAGTAGACAAGTTGTGGGTTTACAACGTGGGTCCATCAACAAAGGAGAAGCATATACAAGGGAGCATTAGCAGTGAATTATTCACAGGAGAAAATTCTATTTGAGTTAAATCATGTGCACACAGATAAGTTTATATCTCTTTTCATGAGAAACTTGTTGAGTGTTAGTAGATAGGTTGTGGGTTTACACATAGACACACACATACACATAGATAAGCTTATATCTCTTTTCATGAGAAACTCGTTGAGTATCAGTAGATAGGTTGTGGGTTTACACATAGACACATAGACACACACGTATGGCAATCTGTTAACCATTTATTGCAAACAGGACACTGCATTATCTCGTTGTCATGCACAACTACACTGCCTAAATATGTGTACTCTATACCAGGGAGAAAGTTCATATTTAAGACCTGTATCCCTGTGTGAATGCATGTGTATTTGTGTGAATGCATCATTATGTGTGTATGTGTGTATGCATTTGTATGTGTGTATGCATCTGTATGTGTGTGAATGCATCATTAAGGTTGTATGTGTCTATGTGTGTATGTGTGTGTGTATATGTGTGTGTATGTGTGTGCACGTCTATGTGTATGTGTGTGTGTCTATGAGTGTGGATCTGTTTATGTGTGTGTATGTGTCTATGGGTGTGTATGTGTCTATGTGTGTGTGTGTGTGTATGCATGTATGTATGCATATGTGTGTGTATATGTGTGTATGCTTTATGTATGCATATGTGTGTGTATGCATTATGTATGTGTATGTATGCATGTGCATTATGTATGCATATGCATTATGTATGTGTATTTATGCATGTGCATTATGTATGCATATGCATTATGTATGTGTATGTATGCATGTGCATTATGTATGCATATGTGTGTGTATGCATGTAAGTATGTATGTATGTATGCATATGCATATGCATATGTATGCATGTATGTGTATGTGTGTGCATGTCTCTCTATGTGTGTGTATGCATATATGTGTGTGTATGTGTGTGTGTATGTGTGTATGTATGTGTGTGTATGTATATATGTGTGTGTATGTGTGTATGTGTGTGTATGTGTGTGTATGTGTGTATGTGTGTGTGTATGTGTGTGTATGTGTGTATGTGTGTGTGTATGTGTGTATGTGTGTGTATGTGTGTGTATTGTGTATAAGTGAGTATGTGTGTATGTGTGTGTATGTGTATGTGTATATGTGTGTGCATGTGTTTGCATGATGTATGTGTATGTCTGCATGTGCATTATGTATGCATATGTGTGTGTATGTATATATGTGTGTCTGCATGTATATGTGTGTGTGTATGTATGTATATGTGTGTGTATGCAACAGTATGTGTGTATGTGTGTATACGAGTGTGTATTTGTGTGTGTATGTGTGTGTGTATATATGTGTATGTGTGTGTGTGTGTCTATGTGTGTATATGTGTGTGTATGCATATGTATGTGTGTGTGTGTATGTGTCTATGTGTGTATGTGTATGCATGTATGTATGCATATGTGTGTGCATGTGTGTGTATGATTTATGTATGCATATGTGTGTGTATGCATTATGTATGTGTATGTATGCATGTGCATTATGTATGCATATGCATTATGTATGTGTATGTATGCATGTGCATTGTGTATGCATATGCATTATGTATGTGTATGTATGCATGTGCATTGTGTATGCATATGTGTGTGTATGCATGTAAGTATGTATGTATGTATGCATATGCATATGCATATGTATGCATGTATGTGTGTGCATGTCTCTCTATGTGTGTGTGTATGCATATATGTGTGTGTATGTGTGTATGTGTGTATGTGTGTATGTGTGTATGTGTGTGTATGTGTGTGTGTATGTGTGTGTGTATGTTTGTGTGTATGTGTGTGTATGCATGTGTATATGTGTGTATGTGTGTGTATGTGTGTGTATGTGTATGTGTATGTGTATGTGTATGTGTATATGTGTGTGCATGTGTATGCATTATGTATGTGTATGTTTTCATGTGCATTATGTATGCATATGTGTGTGTATGTATATATGTGTGTGTGTGCATGTATATGTGTGAGTGTATGTATGTATATGTGTGTGTATGCAACATTATGTGTGTGTGTATATGTGTGTGTATTTGTGTGTGTATGTGTGTGTGTATATGTGTATGTGTGTGTGTGTGTGTGTGTGTGTGTGTCTATGTGTGTATATGTGTGTGTGTATGCATATGTATGT
Source organism: Ceratopteris richardii (assembly GCA_020310875.1). Classification (NCBI taxonomy): domain Eukaryota; kingdom Viridiplantae; phylum Streptophyta; class Polypodiopsida; order Polypodiales; family Pteridaceae; genus Ceratopteris; species Ceratopteris richardii. Next base: position 94,265,909 of record CM035435.1, on the reverse strand, counting down.
GTGTGTAAGTGTATGTGCGCATACCTGGTCTCTCTCTCTCGCTCTCTCTCTCTCTCTCTCTCTCTCTCTCTCTCTCTCTCTCTCTCTCTCTCTCTCTCTCTCTCTCTCTCTCTCTCTCTCTCTCTCTCTCTCTCTCTCTCTCTCTCTCTCTCTCTCTCTCTCTCGTTCTCTTGCTTTCGTCCAGATCTCGGCACAAATGTGCCGGGAGAAATCGAAATTTTTTTTGAACATTCTAGAGCGTCGCTTACGTGATGCTCTCGAAAGGACGACGCATATGCGACGCTCTCCAGTTTGCCCACGTCGCCCATATCGTCACTAGCAAGCGACTCTATTTGCGACGCAAAGATTAGCATCACATAAGCGACACAAGCTTTAGTCTGCGACGTACCCCGCCTAAAAATCAAAATTTCAAAAACAAAACCGTCGCTTACGTGGCGTTAGCGTCGCATAAGCGACGGTCCCCGTTTTTTTTCCGGTTTTGCGGCGTCGCTATGCCCCCCTATTTCTTGTAGTGTTTCATGATTGCTGAAATCCTTTGCACACAACCAATGGCACCAATAATGATTTTTGTGAATGAGATGAAAAGGTATGCCAAGGTCTATTCCTTGGTCACTTCCCTTGTCATACGCCTTGGAGAAAGCCACTATAAGCCACAAAGTGTCAGCACGAACTGGTAGACGATGCTCTCATAGTATAAAACCAAGATCTAGGTGACACACAAAGTACTCTACACAAAACTATAGAAAACTTAGAAACTATATAGTACATAGAGAGCCCAAACATAAATTTCCAAAGTTAAAAAATACAAATGAACTTGCAATCTGTGCTTGACCAAACTACTATATGTTTTATTAAAGAACACATAGAAAAGTGTTCAACAACCCTTTGATCTTTCACATGAACACTAACAATTACACATCATCCCAACCGGGGGAAGTTATGGAACAAAATCAAGATATATACTATTGAGAAATACCTCGTTTGTTCCCAAATAATGCTCCACCAAGTTTACTCACACTACAACAGATCGATGGTATACCGAGGTTTTTACCGAGGAAAATGAACGTGGCTTAATTTTCCGCGATGCCGGTGTAAAGGTCGGTTTGCACGTCGGTACCAAAGCATCAGTATATGCGTCGGTAATACCGGCGCAAATATCGAGGCTTCTGCTGGAGATACCGTCACCTATACCGTCGCTTGTTGGGTGTATCGACAGTTATTCCGATGACACTACTGGAAGTACCATCGTGTATACCGACGACCATACCTGCAAAATTTTTTTTGGGCAGAGTGTTTTGTCTTTTGCTACAACAACATTACCATGATGTTGCTTAACAAAAGACAATACAGTCTGCCAAAAAAAAAAAACCGAGTACATGTGATGTGTACTCTAATGACAACCGAAATATGATTTCATGAAATAGAGACACAAAAGAGATAATCAGAATGAACTATGAACCATGTACAAAGGAAGTTATATATTTCAATAATGAAGCATGTACAAGAGTGTGGCAAACCACTGTCATATATGACACTTTTACAAAATCTGGCAAAGCAATGTATTGCCATATGAAAATCAAATACAAAATATTGGTCTTCCACTACCATATACATGCAAAGAACGTTCCATATCAATAGTCCTGCAACAAAGAACATTAATGGAATGAGATAAATTCACATGAAAATTACAAACAACAAGTAAAAACCAAGTTTATAAATTAATTACCTCATCGCAAATGCTCCCATGAAACTACTGCACCGCATCCCTCCAAGTCCTGCAATAGTGCAGTCAACCCATGACTATATTCGTAAGACTCCTCCGTTCGTGTTGGAGGACAACCCATTGCCAGCTCCTGAAACAAATATAAAAAGATTAGAGAAACATACATGAGAAATTTAACACAAATAAATTCAATAAATGAAATGGTACTTACAAACTCATGACGCATCATGTCATATCCGCCGCTGCCCAAATTTGACGGTCCAATCGTATCTAAACGTGTGGCTGTGGCATTTCGCTGCTGGCGATATTGATCAGGAGTCTGTTGCTGCTCGTCACGAATCATCTCCCACTCCTCAGCATCTAACCATACAGGCTTTGGTAAGCCTTCTCTGAATGCATTACGTGCCTCGGATCATCGATGGGACATGACCTCACGTGCGGTGTGCAGAATCCACTCTGAACTGACAATAGACTGCCCATCGGCTGGTTGGAACTCCTGGTAAATCGTCTGTGTGGTATAATTCTTCCGATCTTTATCCTATTCACTCCATTTCAGCGTGATGGAGTGTCCAAACTGGATGGAGCAAAGCTATCGTATGCGTGCATGCATTGCTTTGCCAGCCGCATCCATCACCGGAGCTCCATCTCGGATACTATACACCTTGGAGTCATCATGGTCATGAGCACCCCAAGGTGTACATGGTGTTCCACGTGGTGTTCCACGTGGTGTACTCCATGGCGTACCTACATCTGAGGTACTCGTCCTAGGAGTAGAAGCGGGCGACATAACGTCCGTCGCACTACCTCCACAACAACCGCCTCCTCCGCCTCCAGACCTACTTGTAGATCCACTCCTAGAACCTCCTGCTCCCGAGCGTGACCTCGATCTATGAGACGGGCCAGAACCTGTATCGCGCTGAGGTGTCGAACGCACATGTCTACTAGTAGACCTAGTAGGAGATGGCTGCAAAGATAGTCGTGGTGGAGTCACAAAGCTAGGAGACATACCTTCTATGGGAGTAGCACCACCCGCAGGAGTGACACCAACAGGAGTGACACCGGTGGGAGTGACACCGGCGGGAGTGACACCGGCGGGAGTGAGGCAGGAGTGAGGCCGGCAGGAGTAAGGCCGCCAGGAGTGAGTCCAGGAGGAGTGCTACCTCGAGCGATCCAATACTGTGATGCAGCAGCCATATACACAGGAGGAACCTGAGAGATGAACTCCAAAAACTGCTCCTCTGTCATGGAATGTGGAGTGAGTGGAGGACTGTCTCCCATCGTGCTCTGTAATAAAAGAACTCAAATAATTAGCATGCGATAAGAAAAGTAATATAGAGAATAAACAAAAAAAAAAACAAAAATTAGAACGTACAAGTGTTTTATTCAAAAGTCCTCTATTCTAGCATCCTCTTGAAGATCCGATGCACCGAGAATATCTATCTCTATATGGATGGCTTCTAAATTGCTTGCTATGCTGGTTTCCTCCTGATCATCGTCTATTGCTTCGTCTTCTCGAACAATGACCTCTTCTTCAATGACCTCTTCTTCTCGAACAATGATCTCTTCCTCCTCGACTATCGAATGAATCTCTGAGTCCACTAGAGATGGACTCTCTTCTACATCTATGTTTTAAAAAATTTGTCTACTACGTGGAGCAACTTGTAAAACAAATAGCCACTCTGGGTCTTTTGAATCTGGTATAAAAACAACTTGCTCACAGTGTTCGGGAAGTACAAATGTATCCCTTTCATTTGTCCATAATCTTGTGGAGTGGATTTGAAGCAAACCGCTCTTATCCCGTCTCACTGTTGCGTTTCTTCCAGAGGTGACTACTTTGAACCATTTCACATCAAAAACAAAGTAATCAAACTTTCTGAAAGATAGTTTCAAGATGTCTTGAATCACACCACAATAATCTAACTCGCCTTCTAGAGAATTATCATCTCTTGCACTCGCTCTACTTTTTTGCAAAAAATTCACCATCACTCCACTATCAAAAGTAGACCTATTTTGATCGATTCATGCGATTCGAAAGTGTCACCCATGAGACCATAGTGCACCGTATTTAATATACTCTCAATCATATCCTTTTGCGAGTTCTTCTTCTTCTTCAGAGATATCTTCACCTATTGCCTTTGCTTGTGAAACCGCTGTATCTAGCCATCTGCTCATTGGAAAAGGTGGGAGAGGTTGAAGATTTTCTGGAAGAGGCAAAAATTGAGTGGAGGATTTCTTCGAAACTGAGCTCTTTCCTTTGCGTTAGTTTCCTTGGAAAGTTCATACCTTTCTAACCACTTTTGCATAGGCTCAGAGTTAACTATGCAAAACTTCATTGCCTTCTCTCTGAAAGCTACATCCATTTTTCTTTGCAATCCTTTACCTTGTGGTTCATCGCCTACGAGACAAACATCTTCATCATCGCTCCATAAGCGAGGCATTTCGGGATCCGATATACGTAGAAACTCAGTTATGAATACAAGAGATTCTTGTACAAGCCATCCCTCTGCCATGCTACCCTCTGGACATGCTCTTTGTCGAACGAACCCTTTTAATGTCTTCATAAAGCGCTCTAAGAAGAACATCCATCGACTATGGATAGTTCCTGCTATTGCAACTTCATCTACCACATGAACCAGTAAATGAAGTTGAATAGTGAGAATACTTGTGGGAAAGTATTTCTCTACCATACAAACAGCCTCGATAGGATTGAGTTTCGCACTCTCTATGCTATCTCTATTTATCTCTTTAGAAGATATCCACCGTACTAAAGAACTAATTTTATAAATGGTTTTTCATACATCCTCTGAAAGACAATCTTTTAGGGCTACAGGGAGCACAAACTGTAAAAACTTGTGCCAATCATGAGACTTGAGTCCTGCAAGATCGTCGTTTCGTGTGAAAGCAGTCTTTAGACACCTCATGCATCCAGTAGGTGTACGAAACTCTGAAATTGTTTTCTTCACTTGTTGCTCTTCCATCCTGCGAAGCACCCAAGGAGCTCTTGGTAACGATATTGTTCCGTTGGGCTTAGTAGTTGCCCACAACTCTCGCATACGACCTCGCTCTTCTAAGTCCTCCCTTTGTGCTTTGCTTTCTTTCTTTCCGATCAAAGTTTTCCAAAGAATCTCTCCCACATTCTTAAAAATATGCATCGGGTCTACCAAATGATTGATCACCAATTCACTCCAATAAGGGAGTTCATGAAAAATGGACAACCGTTTCATGCCAGCAACTGGATTTTCTGAATCTCACAGTTGTTTCCAATCACTAGCTTTCATTTGGTGTTGCGCTTGTCGACCAATTTGTCCTTCACGTAAAACATGTCCATCAGGCAAATATCTATGATGTCCTTCATAGACAGTTTTACGTAGTGCTTTGGAATAGCGTGCTTCGAGTCATGGTCCGCATAAAGGACAAGCATGGTAACCCGAAATCGATAAACCTAAACATTCACCATAACCAAGCCAATCATGCATTATCCACATAAGTATGCCTTGCACTCGCACGTCTCGTCTTCTTATAGGTTGAGACATGTCACGCATAGTAATCCCATCCCATAAAATGCCCAGTTCTTCCACAAGTGGTGCAAGATATACATCCATGTTTTTTACCTTATACTTACCTGGTACAATAAGAGCTAATAATAAATGACCTTTCTTTGTGGCCAACCATGGTGGGATATTATCATTGACCAAACATACAGGCCATGTGCTCCATGAAGAACTGCGTAATCCAAATGGATTCAATCCATCCATAGCTAGGCCTAGACGTATGGACCGAGGCTCACTAGCAAACTCTAGCCACTTACTATCTATGTGCTTCCAAGCATCAGAGTCAGCTAGCACTCGCATCACATTATCTGTAGACCTGCTCTTTGTATGCCATGACATTAACTCAACTATAGATTTGCATCTAAACATGTTCTTAATTCGTGGAATGATAGGAAAGTGGCGAAGAACCTTTGCGGGGATTGCTTCGCCTACAACGTCTTCTCTAAATCTATTTGCTCCACACTTTGGACATACGTGGAGATGCTCATACTCATTCCGAAAGAGAATGCAATCATTCGGACAAGCATGAATTTTAGTATAATCCATTCCAATGGATTGTAAAAGTTTTTTCACATGTCCACGTGTTGGAGGCATGTCATTGCCCTCTGGCAAAAATTGATCTTTAAGAAGCCTGCAATAAGCAATTAAAATGATATTAATAAATGAAGTTATTGTGATACAACAATGAAAGCCAATTTATTCTCCACTTACCTGAACAATTTAGTGACACTACTATCTGACCATCCATAAATGGATTGCAGATTGAGCATCGTGAGTGAAGCACGTAGTACAGATATCTATGCTCCATTGTAAAGTGGTAAACGAGCTAATCTTCGCATGTTTTCATATTCTTCATCAACTTCTGATCGTGGAATTTCTGTTGTGTCCATCTCGACACCTTCTTCACCATCATGATCTTTGTCCATCTCATAAAATGCTTCAAGCATCTCGTCCATATGTTCATTCTATGTAAGATTATTAGTGCTTGCTTGTACGTCTAAGTCCTTTTTTGCTCTCTTTTGTCCACGAGAGGTTACCGGTGCAATGTCGTTTGGGTCCATCTTCTCACCTGGGGGACCATGCGAATGATAACGTAGGTTTTCCAGTCGACTCCTATCAAATGATCCATGCTCTCTAACATGTGCATTACAAATCCGTCGTTTCCGATAAATTTGATACTTGCACTGTGTGCAAGGACATGCCATTCTCTCTTCAGGATCCAAAGAAGCCATCTGCTATAATATGGACATTTTAGAACATTTGTTTTTTTATTAAACCTAAAAATCTAACTCTTAAAGACTTAAATATGAAATACTAAACCTAAATACTTAAATACCTAAAAAAACTTAAAACCCTAATCTATATAGTTATCCTATTTTATCTATATATTTCGAT
>CM035435.1:94089240-94254240 GCA_020310875.1 Ceratopteris richardii | reverse complement strand
TTGTTTTTTTTTTTAATATGGGGGACTAGTGACATATGAGATCACTTAGTCCATTGATTTTTAGGATCTAAGGACATATGGGATCCTTAGACATAACTTGGACATATGGGATCCAAGTATGAGACATATGGCATCGCGGGGATCTTGGGACATATGGGATCCCAAGACATATTCTTGAACATTTGAGATCCAAGTGGTTTTTAATGGGATCTAGGGACATATGGGATCCCTAGACATGTACAAGGGTTTACATCATGGGGTAGGTAGTGCTTATGGAACCATTTGCCTCCCTTTGTGGTTTTGATGAAGTACATAGTTGTGCAAATCATAGGGAAGGTCTTACCACTTTGTTATGTGGCAGTGTCTAGTCCCTTCACATGGGGCTTGAAATAATACAAAATGTATGCTTCATATGATGGCTTGTGTCTATGCCTTGAGAACATTAAACATGTGGTATATCAAGGTACAATATGAAACCATTTTATGTGAATAGGAACATGCTTCTAAATTATAGTGTTCTGATTGCTCACCCTTTCTAAATACCACCGTGTGAATAATTCAAAAACACCATTTCAAAGCCACTCCCAAAGTGATCAATTCATACAATTGCTTGGTAGTAATTTCCAGAAGCAGAAGCGAATGAAATAATGGGTGACATCATTGCTTTACGTGCTTGGAATGCCAAGTTTTGTTCCCACATGTCATACTAATGAATTGTTTTTTTTTTTTGAAACTTCCTATCATATGACATTTTGTGCTAAGAATGTGATGTTCTTAGTCACTCTCTTCAACTTTTCAGCATCTCCTCTTTCTAACTTTTGGTCTTCATATATGTCTTTGTTTTCACACATCTAACCCTGTTGTATTTCTCTAGCATGTTTTGTAACTTTTTTCAATCGCATGCATCACTTGGTCAACCTTGCATCTCTTTTAATTAGGCATTCATTTCAAATGTCATGTTCTTAAATCTTCTTTTACATCCTTTGGGACCTGATGCATTCTCTTTTGCCTGTTTATTTCTTTCCACCACATGCAGATCATGATCATGTTCTTTATTTGTAGTTTTCTTGATGTATTGTTGAGTCTCCTCTTTTAGCAATCCATAAGGTATGTTGAATGGCTTCAAAATTTGTTCCAAGCTTTTGCTTTCAATTTTTGCTTCTCTCATGGCCTTCACCCTGTAAGCTGGGACACCAGTAGTGCCCTCTCATGTCGTCTTAGTTCTGCAATAGCCCGATAATGTCGTTCAGTGCTCGGATCTGCTTCCTCCCTTATAGGTAAATGATGCATGGGGGGAGAAAGAGTATGTACCTCAATCTCCACAGTAGTTGCTTTGGAGCTTGGAACTACTAGTGTCCCTGTTATATCTTGTTATGCTAATTGAGCCTTTAACTTGTCAATGATTTCATCTTTTTCTTTGATCTCATTGGCCGCTTTCGTGATGGTTTCTTTGTTCTTGAGAAGTTCTTCTCCTATTGCCTCCATTTGATCTGCATCTTCGTTACATTGTTCAAGGAGTTTGTTCTCTGCCAACTTCCACCGTTTCCTAAGTTCATTAGTGACATACATGTATTTCTTCTCCCACTCCTCTCTGAGGGCTTGCTCTTACTTCAGTTGATGTTCATACTTTGCAATTTGTGCTTCCAATGCTTGTGTTTTGTTGGTTGTTACTTCTTGTGCCTCTATTGGTTGGTTGCATAGAATCGTAGTCATAAGTTCTTTATTTCGGATTCTTAAATTATCAGCGTCCTCCATGTATACCTTTATTTGTGATTCTAATAGTTTGCTTTGTGTAGTCATCCTTGCTTTCTCGGCTTCACCAGATTCATACTTCCTCTGTAGCTCGTTGAGTTGGTCTTGTAGTTTTTTATTGTCAATCATTAGCACATTGCATTTTTCCATGGCTTCATTAGCTTCTTCTTCCTTCGCCGTGAGTGCTTGTTGAACTTCTGTTACCTGTGCAGAGAGCTTCTCACTTATTACCCGAAATTGGTTGCACTCCCTTTGAGCCTTGTCATACTCGATGTCGTTTTCCATCAGTTGTTGTTGAGTATCCATGGTTGTTTGTATTATATGCTTCACCACAGGCTTGAGTTGAGCCACATCCACATTCAGCCATGTCTTGGAGATACTCGGTGCGTCCCCTGTGAGTATGTTTTCCCTTATCTATGTGTATTGTCTCATTGTGTGGTTGTCGAATTTGAAGATGTATGTGATTTTCCTTTTCTTCTTCTTTTTTTGTTAGAGACTTCATAGCACTTCCCTAAAATGTAACATACAGTGGAGAAGGCTCTACTACAACCCTGATTGGAGTGAATGGTTCTTGCTCCTCCATATCTTCTTGGTCTTTTTCTACCTTTGGCACCTTCAACCTAGTTTCTCCATCCAAATGAGTCTCTCTAATTTGGATCTTTGTCTCTTCGTTCATTCTAATTGTGTGGACTTCTCCTTGAGATAAGCCTTTCTTTATTGTCGCTGTGACTCTATTGTCTGGCGCTTCATTCATTTTGGAGCCTTCCACTTCAAAGGAATCCTTCACTTGATTTAATTCATCCCATTTTCCATCATCGTTTGATTTTCTTTTAATATCCACGTTCATTAGGGATGGTTCTTGTTCTTCCTGTATGTCCAAAGATGAACTAGAGTTCATCAACCCTAGTTCTCTATATCTATGGACTTTTGTCAACCTCTTTCCTTGCAAAGATTCTACATGGATTTGATGATAGTGATGCCCTTGTACTGGTAGATTTACTTGTCCTTCCAGAGATTGATGAGTAGCTTCCATTGCTTCCTTTAATTTATCTTCAGTAATGTGCTTCGTGTTATCGATAGTTGTTCTTGGAAGTACGTGTATTCTTTTTGAAGTAGGAAGTGCTTCTTCTGCCTTTAACATTTCCCTTACTCTCTTTGTTCCTCTCATCCTGGGTTGAGAGCTGGTTCCTACCTCTTCCACCACTTTTACTCCCTTCTTTTTCCTTGGTATAGTGGCTAACTTGGCATACTTAGCCATTTTTGTTGATGAAAGCATCTCCTTAAGATGCTCCCGAATACCTAAAGCATGGTAGATCAGGATGGTCAATGCTACACTTCCATTTAAGAACTTCTTGTGGCCCCACTACTTCTTGGCTTTAAATAGACGCTCTTGAATGTATGGTTTCATGTTCACTTGATTACAAATCTGTTTAGTTGCATGAGATAAGAGTTGTATTATGATCTTTTGAGGTGGTGTGTAGTGATGCATGTTTGGAAAGCAGAAATGTTGGTGGATGAGACAGACCTCTTCTTCAATATCTATGCGGTTAATATCCATGAAGGTGCGAGTCTTTGTTCCTCGGCTTTCATCCTTTAGTTCTGTATTACCATCCTTTTCCCATCCGAAAGCTTCTTTAATCAATTCGTGAGTGAATTGAATAATCACCCATTCTCTCCGCATCTAGGACTTTAGCTTTCGGCACTAATGGGTTATGTAAGGCCGGTTGAAGAGTGTTCATCACCTCATTACATCATTGAAAATCCGGCTTATAGATCGGTAGCTCGAAGTACTTATGGATTCCTTCCTTTGTCATTATGTCCAAGGTTGATGCGAGATCATGTAAGACTTTGAAATCTTGGGACATGATCGGGAACTGATGGTCGGTGTCCATGATCTTTATAATCACCAGGAATAAATGTTCTCCTGTCGGTTGGTCTTCTCGAAACCAATGGCCCTTGGCTTTGGTTACACTTTACAGCAGAAACTCCAACACTTCTTCTTGAACGGTTGCCTCGGAATCCTCGGAAGACATCTACACTTGTAATAAAGAAAGAATCAGCTTCCAAGAGAAACCAATTCATGTGTTGTGCGTGGTTCAGTGATATGTCATTTCTTTCGTCGCTCCGTTCCCCCTTGCTTAAATAATTAAGGTCTCTTACCACACTTCTTTTTATTTTTAATCCTCAAAGAAAACAAAATTAGATCTAGCTAAAGCACTTATTTATTAACAATGTACGATCATTCCTATGGCAGTAGAAACTAAGACCTATTCCAATGATGGAAATGTGCACCACTAGTTTTTTTGAAGAGATAATGTGCCGAATGCATGGCCTTGTAATGTGGCATGCTCATGCATACTCTATGTGCAATGGAATCTTCATGAGTGCAAGTAGAATCTCGTTGAGTTTGTTGTTCCTGTCCTTGCTATCTTTTTCGTCTCCATATCCACTTGGTGGCTTGTGCTTGAGGCTCTGATTTCTGACAAGCTCCTTGTTCTCTAGTCCTTGTTTTATTCTTACTTGAAGTCTGAGTTTTCAATGTCGTGTTCATTTGCTACCCTTGATAGTCTTTTTGGACTTCTTTGTGTCATGATGCAAGCATGATATCTCGTTAAACTTTCCTAGGTTCTTCACAAGCTATAACTTGACTCATGTAGGCATAGTGTCTTGCAATGAATGAATCATAAGTAAACCATTGAACAAGGTATTTAACCCTATTGAATGACCTTACCTCACCATTAGGTGCTACGAATCTCCTCGTCCTTGGTTTAGATGATTTAAATCCTAGAGTTTCTAATTTTTCCATATCTTCATCACTTGTAGATTCCATGTCTACCCATCGATGGTCTTCGTCATTTGGCTTTCCCTTTCCTTTGCTACTTCCTTCACTTGAATGAGCTTCATTCCTTGTCCTTCCATGCCAATCTGATGTATTACTCTCCTCTCATGGTGTGATTGAAGTGGTTGGACCACTTATCTCCATGCTTTGTTACTTCTTCTCAGCTTCATATGCATTGTCAACTTGTAACACATCTTTGCTACCATATCAAGGCAGCAACTCATCAAATATTACATCCCTAGATACCTTAAGCTCTCTGGTGCAAGGGTTATAGCATCTAAAACCCTTTTTCTTTGAAGAATATCCAAGAAATATACACATATCCGCCTTCGGGTCTAACTTGTGTCTCAATTCTTGAGGTATGTGAACATAACACACACAACCCAAATACTTTGAGATGTGAAAGATTGGATTTCTTACCACACCAAGCTTCATAAGGTGTAAATCCATGTACTCCTGAGGTTGGACACCTATTCATAATGTATATGGTTGTATTTGTTGCATCAGCCCAATAAGAGTTAGGAACATCCATTTCATTTAACAAAGACCTAGCCACTTCTGTGATGTATCTATTCTTCCTTTCTGCCACCCCATTTTGTTGAGGTGTATATCTGCAAGAGAATTGCCTTTTGATGCCATGGTCATGTAGAAAATCTGAAAATTAATTTGAAAAATACTCTCCCCCTCCATCCGATCTGAAAGTCTTTATATACTTCACTGTTTCCTTCTCCACTAGGTTTTTGAACCTCCTGAAGTGGTAAAACACCTCTGACTTTGACTTCATGCAATACATCCAAACAAACCTTGAATGATCATCTATAAATGTGACAAAATATCTATTACCTCCAATGGATGGCTCCCTTGTAGGTTCCCATACATCTGTGTGTATGAGATTCAACACTTCATTGCTCACATGTGCTCCCTTTTTGAATGGCAATCTGCTTTGTTTTCCTAATTGACAAGCATGGCACAAATGTTGCATATTCTGAGATGTAAGATTAGGTAGACCACTCACCAAGCCCTTCCTTTGCATGTCCTTCATCCTTTGTAAGTTTATGTGCCCAATTCTTTTATGCCATAAGTCAATTTCTGCAATCTATTTATTTCCAGTTGACAAGTAGACAGTGTGAGGGGTTGATGGCTTTACCTCCATGGTGAAGCGTCTCCCTTGCTTCTTTCCTTTTGCTATGAGCTTGTAGTCTTGCATGGGGTCTTCATCAAAACATCCTTGCTCATTGAACCTCACCTCATAACCTCTTTCAACCATTTGACCTACCGAAACCAAGTTCTTTGTGATGGTTGGCACATGCAACACATTCTTCAACACCTTGGAGCTTTGAGATCCATTCAATGCAACATCTCCCACATGTGTAATCTTGTGCTCAGTCTCATCCCCTGTCTCTACATGTCTTTGAGTGATGGGTGAATGTAAATTAAAGAAAATATCTTTATTGCAACTCATATGGTTGCTACAACCACTATCAATGTACCATGTAAAATCTGAATTGACTCTTTCACTTGAACCTTACATCGTAAGCAAGTTCTCATTTTCTAAATTTGTTGAAGTACTAGCATAATTACCTTGGTTCCTTTTGTATCCTTGATTGTCTCCTCCTTTGGACCAACAATCTCTTGCATAATGGCCCAGTTTTCCACAATTGTAGCATTCTCCATTGGATGCTTCTCTTCCATGTGATCTTCCTCCTCTTCCTCTACTCCTTCCTCTTCCTCTTGATCCATAGCTTTGGTTCGAGCCTTCTTGGTTGCTTGAGCTTGAGCTTGACCTTTGTCTCCCTCTACCTTGGGAGTTTTGTCCACCTCTTTTGCCTTTGCCTCTATCTGCATAGAAAACTTGGGCTTGGCTGCCCTTTGATTGTGAACCTCCTTGGTTCATCTCCTCGATCACCATCAATGTGACTAATTGATCAAATTTTGCTAAGGAATCCCTCACCTAAACTGATGTGGTGAATGCTTTCCACCTTTCATCCTCTCTTAAGCCATTTAGAGTGTGTGCAACAAGATCATTGTCTTCGATTGGGCTCCCAATTGAGCCTAAAGCATCTGCAAGTTCCTTAACCTTCAAAATGTACTCATTTATGTTAGTACTTGGTGATTTCCTAAGATTATTCAGCTCATTCTTGAGTTGAATCTTCCTTGCCTTGGTTGATGAAGAGTATAATCTCTCCAAGGTCTCCCAAACCTTCTTGGATGTGTCCAAGTCTTGTATATGACCTATCATGCTATTGCTTATGTGTTGAGATAGAACGAATATGAATCTTTGAAGTGGTGGATCATTTACATGAGGCATTGGCTCTGTGCCGCTCACTAATCCCCACAATCCTTTGCCCATAAGGTAGTTGCTAACTCTAAATTTCCATGGTTGATAATTTCCTTTCTCTAACTTCTCTATTTGTGCATTATACTCAGCCATACTAAGATCTAAGATGCTCCTCTAGCTTCTCCTTAAGTGTGTGTATGCTTTAGAAGGTGTGGGTATTACCTTTTGATAGCTTCTCCCTTGCTAACCTTCGACTAGTTGAGATCTCAATCGATGTAGCCCCCTTTTGATGTCTTCTTGCTTTGATGAGTCCTCTTTGTGCTTCCAGAAGTTGCCTTGATCCCTTCAATTCTTCACTATGATGCCACTGATGTCTCCAAGCCTCCAAAATGGCTCTGATACCACTGATGGGGGATGATTCTAACACCCCAATGCAAAAATGGAAGATGGTTGCCCTCCACTAGGTCCACAAGCAATGATATATGCTCACTGTTCTGATTTTTTCTCTCCATCAGTACAAAGACTTAAAATGAAAATTTTGTAGAATTATAGTAGACTATAAGAGCTACCCAACAAGCTTTAAATCATCCCAAATGGATATTCCAGCTAGGAGGACCACCCTCTGCAAAACAGGCTACCTGTTTGCAACACTCTCTGCCTATGTGCAGAGATATACCTTCACAAAGTTGGCAATTTCTCACAAATCACTCATCCAAATAACTTTAAACTTTTGCAAAGTTTAGGGCACAATATGAGAGACCAAATGAATCTTGAAATCAATGAAAATGATTATAATGAGAGAGCAAAGAATGCTCTGCAATCTGGTACAATTAGATTTGGAAAAGCCTAACTACACCTCTAGATAGAGTGGAGAAAAATCGTGAGAAAATGGGGTAAGCAAGCAAGGGGGCTGCTTGTTGGAGTTCACGACTTCACTAAACTAAGTGGAAAACTCGTGGAATGCATACAACTCTAGAAACAAAGGCGGGATGATGCTTATATAGACTTTTACTTTTCCTACAATCTAGCTAACCACCCACCAATCAGTTTAGGTGCACTTTTTGGTGGCTAATTTGATGAGATTTGAATTTGATTGAATTTGGTGGAGCATCTAACTTTATTCCATGGCTTTGTTTCCTCTTTTTTTATTACTCCACTTGCAACACTCGTGGTTGAGCCTTTTTGCATGATTGAGACTTGATTTTCAACAGCTATGTCTTTTGGGACTCTACTAATGGATCTGGAAGCCATACACGAAGAAGTCTTGGTGGTTGTGATTGCGATGATGAATACTGGTTGTCTCTCCTTGTCTTCATTGAGTGGCTGGTCTGCTTTTGTGTTGAGTTGTCTGTTTTAGTTATTCAGTCATTCCATACCCATTGTAGATGATCATTGCATGGATGTAATGTTCCAATAGTAGACGTTGGGTTTCCTTCTTAGATTGTAGATGGATTTAGGGGTAATGTCCTCACACTCCCTCTTAGGTTCATCTCTCATGGGTGAGGTGGTCACATAATCAAGCACCACATCCTTATTTGCAGACACTTCTAGATTAGTGCATGCTTGGAATATACTCTTTATTGATTCTTTTGCCTTCTCCTCCTCGAATTGCTCTTCTTTAGGTTTGATGACCTTATGAATGTGAGATAGCTTTTCTTCCAGCAAGCTAAAGATCTCCTTATGTTCTATTTTGGCTGATATGTATCCTTGTGCTAGATGAATGCTCACTTCATTCTCAATAATCCAGTCTTGCCCTAGGATCAGATTTCAATTAGGTCTTCGTCTTTCCATACCAAAACTCTTTGCTTTATAGTGGAATTTCCTAAGTGGAGGGATATTAGGGCTTCTCCAACACATTCTATAAATTGGCCTCCAATTCCTATCATGCATGCTTTAGTGTGACTTATGGTTGTTTGGAGATGCGTAATTAGTGACACTCGTATACAGCTGAGAGCCGCTCCAGAGTCAATCATAGCATCTACTAATTGATACTCTTTGGTTCCGATTCCTAGGTTTAAGTATGGTTGGGAGATGCTAAGGCTCTCCATACTGGCCTTACTGACTTGGTAGTTGGCCATGGGTATAGGTTCTTCTCCCTGCAAGTATCGTTCATCTCTTGTTGTATCATACTCCTTTCGTCTCTTGATATGATCTAAGGCTTCCTCGCGTGCTTCTTCCCTAATTTTCTCTCCTCTTCCTTCTTTTGACTTTTTGCTCCTACGAGTTGTGCTAACATTTGGTCTGTTAATGGCTCCATATATCATTTCATTGAACATCCACTTATGTAGTTGTGAAGTATATCCCCGTCTAATGTAGCTAGATTCACTGCTCCACTCATTGAGATTCTATTAATCAATAATGGTCCGTATCCACATTACTGTAGTTTTTTGGCATGTTGTTTCAATGTATATACAAAGACTAAATCTCCTTCTTTTAAGCCTTTATCTTTGATGTGTGCATCATAATATGCTTTCTGCCTCCGTTTAGCAGCATAAATTCCCATGACTGCTTGTAGTCTTGTTTCGTGTAACTTCTCAATTTGCTCTAATTGCTTGGATAATTCATGTCCTGTCCACTCATACTATTGTGCTACACATAGGGTAGGTACCAAAAAACTCAATTGGTAAGATCACATTTTGTCCATACAAGAGGTTAAACGGAGTAGTTCCAATGGTCATCTTGTAAGCCAGTCGAAAGGCCCAAATTGCATGATGCAATTGTTTGTCTCAATCTGACCTTTGATTGTTGACTATCTTTGTCAACACGGTACATAACACTTTACTGGAACTCTCTCCTTGAACATTGGCTTGAGGATGATAGGGAGCTGATTTTTTATGAATGACTAGGAATTCATTCATCAAAGATTCTATCACTTTGTTGATGAAGTGTGTTCCTCTATCACTTACTATCTCTATAGGTAGTCAAAAGCAAGTAAAGATGTTCTCGAAGAGAAACTTTGTTGTGGTTTGAGCATCATTCTTCCTTGTCACTTTTGCTTCTACCCATTTGGTTGGATAATCGATCGCCACTATTATGTACTTGGCATCTGATCCTTTGGTTGGAGGGCTAATAGGGCCTATGAAATCAATGCTCCATTTGGAAAAGGCTCTCGCACAAATCATCGGTCTTAAAGGCATATCATCTCTCCTAATAGGTTATTTGGCTCTTTGGCATACCTCACAAATCCGTACATAAGTGCTTGTATTCATATGTAGGGTCGACCACCACAAGCCTACAAATAGAATCATTTTTACACTTCTTTCGGCTGAAAAATGTCCTCCTGTGGCGCTTGCATGTTCCATCTCTAATATAGGTAAATACTCTCCTTCATGGATACATAGTTGAAGCTGATTTTCCTTTCCTCTTTTGAATAGTTGCCTTCCCATTATAATGTAATCCTTGCTCATTTCTTCTAGGGATCACTTTCTAGCTAGACTTGCTCCTTCCTCATGCTCTCATGTTTTTAAGAACTTAACCAATATCCCGCTCTAATCTGGTACTATTGTAGAGAATTGTAATGATGTGTGGTCTTCTAAAGTAATTTCTTGGCATTTCGGGCAACTGCCAATGTACTCATGAACATCTTTTGGCATTTTTGGCCAGTACACTCCCAATCTTTTTAATTCTCTTAGGGTTCCCTGAGCTCTTTTGTGCATTCTCCATCGATCTACATGAGCTTGTTCCATTAAGTTCTTCTGTTCAGCCTCTTCCACACACCCTAACAATACACTGTTAGGTTCTTTATAGTACACACTTCCTGCCACAATGTGCAAATTATGTGATTGCAGAAATCCTTTCCTAATGTCCTTGTTGATTCAATGTTGTGGTCCATGTGTAAGTATAGGAATCAACTTTTCTGCCCACTTAGGACATACTTCTAAGTTGAACAAATAAGTATCAGGTAAGTCATCTACTACTCCGTTGGGTGGTTCTCTATGTGTTAACCTAGACAGATGATCAGCTCTCACGTGGGTACTTTCCTTTTTGACCACTACTTTGAAATCAAACTCCATCAGCAGTAGAAACCATCTCACTAGTCTTCCCATGTTACAGGGCTTATTGACTAGGTACAATAGAGCCTGATGGTCGATGAAGAACTTGAACTTGTTAGCTAGAAGGTAGTGTCTAAATTTCTTAATTGTGTACACCATTCCTAAACCTTCTCATTCTGTATTCCTATAGTTTCTTTCTGCTTGGTTTAGTTGTCTGCTTGCATATGCAGTAGGGTGGTCTAATTTTCCTTTATCTGTAGGTTGAGCCAAGATGCATCCTATTGCATAGTTAGATGCATCTACATGGATATGAAATGGTTTACTCCAATTGGGTATCTTCAAAATAGGAGCCGTACTTAATCATCTTTTCAATTCATTAAATGCTTTTTTGCACTCATCCATCCACGTAAATTGGGTTAATAATCCATATAATAGTTTGGCAATTATGGCATACATGTGAATAAATCTATGATAGTATCCACAATAGCCCATAAAAGCTTGCATTTCCTTAGCATTTTTTGGTCTTGGTAGCTTTAGGATTACCTTAACCTTATCCTCATCTGTGGAAATTCCATACTTTGATACGAAATGTCCTAGGATCTTTCCCTATCTCACCATAAACACACATTTTTTAGGATTCAAGCACACTCTATATTCTCGATACTTCTCAAATATCCTTCATAACTCTAGAATGTGTTCATGTCTCTGACTTGAGTATGTGCATAAGTCATCTACATATACTTCCATACTCTTCCTTAGGAATTCCTTAAATACATGACACATCAACCTTTGGAAAGTATCAAGGGTGTTTGTAAGGCCAAATGGCATCATTCTAAAAGCATAAACTCCCCATTCAGTTGTGAATGTTGTCTTATGTTGATCTTCTGTATCGATGGCTACTTGGTTGTATCCTGAGAATCCATCTAAGAAGCTATAGACTTTCTTACCTGCAACTCTTTCTAAGAGATGATCAATGATAGGTAATGGGTAGTTATCATGGATTGTGGTTGCTTTTACTTTCTTTAGGTTAATACACACTCTTAATTTTCCATTTTTCTTGTGCACGACCACTAATGGTGACACCCATTCTGTGTGTTCTATCTTGTAAATGAATCCCGCTACCAACAGTTTGTCTATCTCCTTAATTTTTGCCATATAGACATCATTATAAGTGCAAGGCCATTGCTTTGATGGTTTTGCATCAGGTGTCATTGGGATTCTATGGGAACTAATGGATGGATCTACTCCTTTGAGGTCCTTTTAGATCCATGAAAATACATCTCGATATTCTCCAATGAGGTTTACCAGTTCCTCTTCCTCTTCGGGTGACACATCTTTTCCAATGTACGTACATCTTTCTTCTCCATCTTCCATGGTCACTATCACTTTCTTCGTTTGTTCCTTGTTATTGTATGCTTCTCCTTCTCTGGCCTCCCTTTTGGGCATTTGAATAGCTATCTTCCTCTCTTCTACTTCGTATCTTTTGAAGTGCTCTAGGACTTCAAAAAGATCTGGGAGTTGTTCTACCTTATCTAATGTTTCCTCATTGTTGGGTCTTGTCTGAGCTACTTCTATTGCTAATACATTGGATGTTCTTCCTTTTTCATCAGCTTAAATTGCTTCTAAATACAGTTCCTCCAAATCAAATTATGTCTCCATTTCTATGCTTTCGTACTCTTCCCTCCATTCCTTTTCTACTAATTCTCCTGCCTCCACTTCCTAAAGGACTACCATGTAAAAACTTACATCATAACCTTCTTCATCTACACATCCATTCATGGTTAATACCTCCTCATTCGTGCACACATCTAAGGTGGCTAGAATCTCCATCCAACCGTGTGGTTCGAACGCTTCATCTGGGAAAATTTGAGGCATATACATAGGATCTCTATAGGTCGGTAATTTTGATTCCAATAGACCATATTTGAGTTTTATTTTCCTCTCCTTCTTTGCATACCTATAACTGAGCATCTTCATGTATCCATGATTGGTCACCAGAACCTACACTGTGAATTGACAAATCATCCTCTTCCTTATGTATTGGATTCCATTGTAGTGGGGTACATCCCTATATGAAAATGTATGCAAATTTATCTTAGTAGTGGTCCCCTGATGTTGTAGGTATAAAGCATCTCTTCCCTAGTCTTGTACTATCCTGAGTTGTCTCATGAAGGGTAGTCCTAATATCATTTCGTAATTATTTACTTTTCCAAATTGACATACGGCTAGAGTAAGTTCAAATTCTACTCCGCAGGTAGTCAACTTAATTTTCTCCAATATTTTGTTGGAAAACAATGTCACATCAGTCCAAAATCCATTTAGGGCAGAAACCCTACTTTTGGTACTTGGTCATTTTTGGCACAAAAATGGGTAAAATTTTTATGGGCCTACAAGAGCTTGAAGAGAGCTTTCCAATGGTATATGACCTTCAGTCATCAGATATCAGATTTGGGGGAAACCCCTAACCCTAGTTTTCTACTCATTTAGGGTTTTGACGTCATATGATAGCTCTCCACATGAGGATCATAAAAATTTTGTTAGATCATTCATCAGGTAGTCAGAAGTGTGAAAAAATAGGTCAAGAAGTTATTTTTAAAGTTAGCTAAACGCAACTTTAAAAATAAAGCAAACTCACTTAAAATAAAGCAAAAGAAATTTGAAAAGCAATGTGATTAAAATAAAGCACTTTTTTGTGATTTTTTTGCATGGAGCTTTAAAACCTATATAAGAGAGTCTTGGGTCACTTTGTTAGACATCACACACCAATTGCCAATGCCAGTTTTTGGTCCCTCAGAGGTGGTACTCAAGCACACATGAGGCAGCCATGGTGCACTTTAGGAGCATGTTGAGGAGCAGCTATGGAGTTCTTCTTGGAGAAGAGTGTGCTCACACTCTTCCTTATGGATTCGACTTACCTATTGGCATCTTGGTGGTGTATATCAGCCATCTACATAATGTATTTGAAGATTGTCTTCTACATGAAGATTTCGGGTTACTTCAAAGACATTGGATGGTGGTTAACATAAGATTTGCATTTTATGTTAAGAATTCAGGTACATATTCTCTTTATGCACACAGGTACTACTTGAAGTATATGAAAGTGGCATCCATATCAGGAGGAGTCCTATTCAGCATAGGTACAAGAGAATCAGTACATGTATGCTTTATGCATATTTGGATGAGGTGTTCAAGAAGGTATGTTCATATGAGTTTGAGGATTTCTGGCAGCAAACTTGTTAGCATTCTTTGCTACTTTTGTAAGTATGTGATCTTTTCACACAAGCATCTGACTTAGGGTCTTCCATAGCCTAAAGTTAGATGAGGGTTTGCTGATTATCATTTCACACTGATCCTTCCTCTTTCTGTCACTCATATTCACTCTTCTACAACCTATTAGGTCACACATTTCATATATATTCAGATTTCTATCCCTGCTTCTGAATATTCTTGTAAATTTTGTACATTCACTCTTCCATCTATTTCTATTCACATAGAGTGGTTGAGATTTTGACTCCCATATTGTAAATTGACATTGGTATATATAATAGTGTGAGTAAGTAGTGGCTTACGTAACACTTTACACTGTTGTCTAATCTTTCTCTATCTTTGTCTCATCATTTGTATGATTAAATGTGGTATGTTCATGTTTTGTCAATATTGGAAGATTGTTGGAATCTGTGTTGTACATCCTGGACTTATGGAGCTATAGACCTGTGGTATTTGTTATGGGCCTAGAAAATTTCCAACAGGTATCAGAGCTTCCAGGCTCTCAGATTCCTAGGTTCAAAGATTTCCAGGTTTACAACATATGATTTAAGAGCAGCTTCTGGCATTTGACAAACACACTTAATCCAAATGAGTAAAGATTTGAGAGTTAGACAATTCAATCACATGTCTATTTATCAGTATGGAGTATGAAGTTGATGATCTGTTAGCAGCATTCTTGGAGTTTCAATACAGAGCTGCTTGGTATATGACAAGTTGCAAAGAAGTATTTTTCTTCTTTACCTAACTCTTGAGGTAAAAGAGTATTTGTAGGAGATGTTGAAGACTTGAAGTGAGGATTTTTAGTTTGGAAAAGTCACCTCATATTTAGTATATTCAGAAAATTCAAAATTTTCAGAATAAAAATTCAAAAATTTAAGTATTTCCAGAAAATTCAGAATTTTAGTATTTTTAGGAAAATTAGAAATTTTAGTATTTTCAAAAAATTCAGAAAAAATCAGATTTTTTGATGTACCAGTCAGGTGAAGAATCTACTTTCTATGTTTGTCTTGATTTTTGAATACACATTTGTATTCAAAAAGGTGTTCCATTAGATCCTATCACTTGATTGAGAAGTGGAGTTAACCAAAACAAAGTCAATTTGTCTTTATGTTCCAGCTTTGAAAGAAGAAGGAAGAAGGAGAATGTCTCGAGAAAGTTCCTGTTAAATGTTCTTGTTCGGGAGAAGGTTCCAGAGTTCTATTAAAGAGAAACTTGATATTTTAGAGAGGTATGTTTTAGAGGTGTGCACATATATGTTTATACCAGACTCTAAGGGAAAGAGGTATGAAAGACTTACAGATAGAACAAGGATGAAGACGAGATGACATCATAGATATGAAATTTTGGTGAGACTCATGAGCTGAGTTGAGTTCAGTCACAGATGAACTAGTTAGTGTTCATAATAAGCTAAGTTATGAGTTGTCAGTCACAAGTCCCAAGATTCAGTTTCTGATTTTGTTTAGTGTATTTACATGACACAATAGAAGTACATTGAGACCTTTCATAAGGTAAATGCAAATATGTGGATCCTAGTGTATTTTTACATGTTTGAGAAGATACGAGATAGCAGGTTTAGAGTCAATACATCCTACATATGTTGGCAGCAAGTTTAGTTTTTTGAGGTTTGAAGAAAGTCAAATTTAGTTTTGAAGAAGACTTTTGAAGAAAAGGTTTAAAGGTCAATTTGGTAGTACAAGTTTGAAGTTTATGTCAGATTGTAAATGAATGAAATTACATATCGAGTTCAGTTTGTACCAATATGACATTGTAGGGGGGGTTGTTGGAAAACAATGTCACATCAGTCCAAAATCCATTTAGGGAAAAAACCCTAATTTTGGTACTTAGTCATTTTTGGCACAAAAAGGGGTAAACTTTTTATGAGCCTATCTTGTAGAGCTTGAAGAGAGCTTTCCAATGGTATATGATATTCAGTCATCAGAGATCAGATTTGGGAGAAAACCATAACCCTAATTTTTTGCTAATTTAGGGTTTTGACCTCATATGATAGCTCTCGGCATGAGGATCATAAAAATGTTGTCAGATCATTCATCATGTAGTCAGAAGAGTGAAAAAGCAGGTCAATAAGTTATTTTTAAGGTTAGCTAAAAGCAACTTTAAAAATAAAGCAAACTCACTTAAAATAAAGCAAAAGCAATTTGAAAAGCGATGTGATTAAAATAAAGTGCTTTTTGTGAGTTTTTTGCATGGAGCTTAAAAACCTATATAAGAGAATTTTGGGTCACTTTGTTAGACATCACACACCAATTGCCAATGCCAGTTTTTGGTCCCTCATTAGAGGTGGTGCTCTAGCACACATGGGGCAGCCATGGTTCACTCGAGGAGCATGTTGAGGAGCAGCTATGGAGTTCTTCTTGGAGAAGAGTGTGCTCACACTCTTGCTTATGGAGAGGACTTACCCATCATTAGTGTGCTAGTGTGGATCAGTCATCTACATAATGTATTTGAAGATTGTCTTCTACATGAAGATTTTAGGTTACTTCAAAGACATTGGATGGTGGTTAACATAAGATTTGCATCTTATGTTAAGAATTCAGGTACATATTCTCTTTATGCACACACGTACTACTTGAAGTATATGGAAGTGGCATCTATATCAGGAGGAGTCCTATTCAGCATAGGTACAAGAGAATCAGTACATGTATGCTTTATGCATATATTTGGATGAGGTGTTCGAGAAGGTATGTTCATATGAGTTTGAGGATTTCTGGCAACAAAATTGTTAGCATTCTTTGCTACTTTTGTAAGTATGTGATCTTTTCATACACGTATCTAACCTAGGGTCTTCCATAGCCTAAAGTTAGATGAGGGTTTGGTGATTCTCAGTTTCACACTGATCCTTCCTCTTTTTGTCACTCATATTCACTCTTCTACAACCTATCAGGTCACACATCTCATATATATTCAGATTTTTGTCCCTACATCTGAATATTCTTGTAAATCTTGTACATTCTCTCTTCCATCTATTTCTGTTCACATAGAGTGGTTGAGATTTTGACTCCCACATTGTAAATTGACATTTATATATATATGATAGTGTGAGTAAGTAATGGCTTATGTAACACTTTACACATGTCTAATCTTTCTCTATCTTTGTCTCATCATTTGTATGATTAAAGTGGTATGCTCATGTTTTGTCAATATTGGAAGATTGTTGGAATCTGTGTTGTAGATCCTAGATTTATGGAACTATGGACCTATGGTATTTGTTATGGGCCTACTAAATTTCCAACATATTCCTAGGGGTATCTCCACATGGCCATCTGCTAATTGAAGCTTCATATGTGTCGATCATAGGGCTGACTTTCTCCATTTCTCCCAAGTTTCTTTGGTGGCTATGCCTACACTCGCTCCGGTGTCTAAAATGGCTTTAGTCATGTATCCATTAAATGTGATGGTTAAGCATGTATTGCCCTCATCTCCCTCAACAAATTCTCCAACTTTATCCGCACGGATTTGTATAGTAGATGGAACTTTCATTTCTTTACTTTCCTTTGCAGTCTCTTGAGTTTCTAATTTCAATTGTCTCGCTAACTGGTTCCATAATTGTGGTTTGGCTCTTAGTAAAAATTCGCATACTCCAGTCCATAGGGGTTGTCGTATCCTTCATAACTGTAATATTGTTGGTCATAGGTTTGGTCATATTCCACAAGACTGGTGTCACAGGGATAGTATTTTCCTTGATTTTGTGCATATCCCTAATTCATTGTTTTTGTACTACCTAAAGGCATAGCTAGTACTATGGCTCTTTCCATGTTGTCCTCTGGTTGAGTTTATTTGATTGGCACTACGTTCTGTGGAAGGGGTGGTTGTTGTCCTAACACGAAAGGACAAGAGGAATCGCAAAGGATTGATTTAATTGAAGGTCTTGATTTTCCTTATAAGTTTTTATCTTTGGTTTCCATGCTTTCTTTACTTACTATATAAGAAGAACCTACTACAATTTATGGTGCACCTCAATATCAAAGATGGATCAAAGAAATGAAAGGAAAATTTGATTTCATACACAAGAATCAAATTTTGAGACTTTTTTAACTTTCTCGTGGTAAGAAAGATATTAGTAGTTTTTATAATCAAGAAAAATGTAGATGAATATATGATAGAGACAGCATCAAGACATATGCACGATGATGGTATCTCATCTAATTATTAGTCTTATTGTGCATTTCAAATGGATATTTTATCATTCATTCACGAAAACATTTTTTCTTGATGGTGATCTTCCAAAGGATATTTATCTCCAATACCCACCTAGTTTTGAGGTGAAAGAAAAGGAAATTCTTGTATGTAAGTAAAAATAAAAATTATATGTGCTTTGTACATGCCAAGAGGAGAGTATCAAAAAATAAATTTATATTTTGTATCAGGGATTCAAAAATATATATTCGACACCTACTCTATATGGAAAGGGAACTGATAATATATTGTTGATATTCATCATTTATATTGATGACATTCTTTTAATAATTTCTAGTGGTTCTTGAATGAAAGAATTAAAGAATTTTTCATAAAAATCTACTAATAAATTTGATTTGGAATAATTACACTATTAACTTGGCATATAGTTTTGTCAAAAAAAACTTATATATCTATATCTTAGAATCCCAATTCTAAATTTTGATATTTTCAATTCATGATTTATTTGATGTTTCCATTTATGTAATCAAGTAGTTTCTTGCGTTATTTATTTATGTAGTGTAAGATTGGATATTTGATTTCTAGTATCTCATTCATGTAGGTATATGTATGCGCTTTCTAACGTTACTTAAAAAGATGTGAAAATGAATCTTTTAGTAAATTGAAGTCGACTTCAAATTTTTCTTGTCCAAACATTCCCTGATTTTACATGATTTAACAATTTTGATATTGTTGGAGGCCAAGAGTCAAGAATATCTTCATCTTGATAGTGTTATTTTGTTTGTGGAAATTGTATCTCTTTTTAAAGCAAGAAGCAACCTATAGTTGTTACCTTATTAATTGAAATAGAATATTGTGCAATGTTCGTGACTTTGTTAATATATTTTGGTAATGATGTGTGTAAACGCACTTAGGATTGCTAGGCACTTTTTTTCCCTTGTTAGGAGGTTTTTTCTTCGTAGCTTGTATATATGCTTATAACCCTAACGGGTTACTTATCTTTGCACATTCACTTGGTAATTCATTAAGCCTCATTTTGGCCTCTGAATGCACTATCGCATTGCTTGTGCAGGCGATTTCATCCTTTTGTGCCAAACATATATACAGGTTTTAGTTTGCCAATATAAGCACCTCAAAGTCTATTACAAGTTTAACAGAGATCAATAGGGTGGTTCTATTCAAATTTTTGAGATACAGTCATTTTTTTGCATCAAGTTATTCAAATAGTGGCCATGGTTGAAAGCAATTATGTATTTTGTATGTTGGCTATTGAGGATAGGTTGGATGTTTCTAATTACCCTTTGTGGGCATATATGATGTGTCATGTATTGGTAGCAAAAGGGCTATGGAATATTCTGCAGGGTGTTGAAAAACATCCTACTACACCTGCAAATATAGTTATTGAAGATGATGTCGATGGAATTGAAGATGATGATCTTCAAATTCATGTTCCTATTGTGGTTCCTACTGCACCTACTATAGAGCAACTTTGTTGGGATGGTAGAGATGCTCAGCAACATGCATTGATACCTTTATCTATAAAACATGCCATTATCTCTCACATTCACTCCTCCAAAAAAGCAAAGGATGCTTGGGATGCACTTACCACTTTATACTAGTCAAAAAATGAGGCTCGTGTTGCTTATCTCCAAAAATAGTTGGAGAGTGAGCATATAAATGAAGAAGATTATATGGATAGTTTTTTGAAAAAGATCAAAGATTTGAAGGAGCACTTGATTTTTGCTAATGAATTCTTACCATATAGTTCACTTGTGCAGATTGTTCTTAATGGTCTTCCATATTCACATCAGAGTTTTGCTTCTACTCTTTGATTGATGATGAAATGCAATCTAAATGCCTCAACATTTGAGGAGTTAGTTTTTTACTTATTGCAAGAAGATCACTCAAGGCATAACAGGCCCATTATGTGTGTTGTAGATCAAGTTTTCCTAGCTATCCAAAAGGGAAAAGGTAAATGGAGTTCATCTACTAGCAAGCAAAAAACTCTAATGCTGCATGGTTGAAGAAGGAAGACAAAGATGAGAAGAAAATAGAAAAATATATAATGTAAGGGAAATGATCATGTCATAAAGAGTTGTCCAAAACCACTTGCAAAAGATGCAAAGAAGAAAGAGATTGGAATGGTTGTTGCAGAGGCCTCTACACCTAAAAGAAATTCTCTTAATCTTGTCAAGAATGAAGAATGGGCATTTACTACTATATAAAACTATGACCCATCTTCTCATGAGCTAGAAGACCTAACACTATATAGGAGCATTGTGGGATCATTGAACTATGCTACACTCACAAG
Organism: Ceratopteris richardii; assembly: GCA_020310875.1. Lineage (NCBI taxonomy): Eukaryota > Viridiplantae > Streptophyta > Polypodiopsida > Polypodiales > Pteridaceae > Ceratopteris > Ceratopteris richardii. The sequence continues at coordinate 94,233,646 of CM035435.1, read as the reverse complement.
GCCTGACTTGTGCTACATAGTTGGAGTTCTATCTCAGTTCATGCATGCAACCATGGACACACATCTCAATCATGCAAAGAGAGTATTAAGGTATGTGAAGAGTACAATCAATCATGGATTGCTATATAGATATGATGAAGAACTTCAAGTAAGAGCACAGAGTGATGCATATTGGCAGGGAGTGTTGATGATAGAAGGTCAACTTTTGGCTATGTTTTTATGCTAGGTACAAAAGCAATTTCATGGATGAGCAAAAAATATTTCACAGTTGCATTGAGTACAACAGAGGCTGAATATAGAGCATTATCCCTCACTACATGAGAAGCAATGTGGCTTAAGAAGCTCTTCAAAGATCTTGGTATACAATTTGGACCAATCCCAATTTATGGAGATAACATGTCAAGCCTAGATCTTGCTAACAATCCCATGTATGATGCAAGGAGCAAGCACATTGAGGTGCATTACCATTATGTAAGGGAAAATGTTGCAAGTGGGGAGATTAATGTTCACTTTGTAGGTACAAAGGACCAAGTTGCATATATCTTCATCAAAAGCTTGGATGTGACCAAGTTAACAAAGTTTTCAAAGGCTATGAGCTTGCTTGATATGGGCACTACCACCTTAAGCTTGAGGGGGAGTGTTGAAAGTGTGAACCATGCAAGCTTTAGGTGGACAAAGGGGTAAAAAAACCTTAATGTAGAGAAAAGTCATGAGTCAGATCACTTAGGTCAGATTCAAGGTCGGCCAAGCCAATCCTAAGGTGGTTGAAAAGTCAGGAGAGGCATCCAAAAGCTATAAAAGAAGGTGAAGAGTCATCAAATGCATGGAAGTATTGTAGGTCATTGAAGACTAGGAGACATATACTCAAGCAGGCTCAAAAAGAGAGTCATTCAAGGCTCAAGGAGATGAAATACAATATTCTAAGCTAGGAAAAATGTAGAGCAGGACATTACATGCACAGAGGAGGAGTAAGGAGGAGGTATCAAGCCCACACCCCCTATAATCTCTTATAGGTATAGACATAGTCTACTTATAACAGTTGTAACTCTTTATGTAGATATCCAATTCAAGAGAATTAAGCTGCATTATATAGCTTATATGTATCTCTTAATTTCCCTAAGTGGGCTTCTTGAAATCAGTTCTATGTGCAGAGAAATCGATGTATATATGTAACCATAATTTTTGGATATCCTACATATTTGCATACTCTATTTTGTATAAAGTTTCTGATGGACTTGAACATATCCATTTGAGGTGTCCTATAGCTTGTTGGAAAGCTTCTAAATCACATTAAGCATGACTAAAAGCTTAGTTTATTTGGATGAGTGTAAGGTAGGTGAATCAGAGTTTTGTTGTAGGGTAGTAGAAAAGGTGTATGAAGGGACCTAGGTATTGGGTTTATTTCACTTCTAGTGTGCAAATATGAGGGATTAAATTTCGTCATCATGCACATAGGGTATCTCACAAATACTAACACGTTCTGGCTATTATTAAAGATGGTGGTGGCAGACGACCAATACCCAAATTAGCCAAAAGGAATATGGGCCACACACTCAACCATCGTGAAAGATTCCCTATAGTCAACCTCACAACTAGAAGTGGGCATAGTAAGTTTCTTCTTGCTCAACCAAGTGCTAAAACAAGTAGTGTAGAAGTGTGTTGGAATTTGAGGTTTGCAGAAGTAGATGAACAACAAAAGGAAGAAGAAGAAGCTTGGAGCACAACACAACAATGAATGAATTACCAAGTGAATGTGCAAAGATAAGTAATATGTTAGTGTTATAGAAGTATAAACAAGTTGGTAAAGAAAACCTCCTAAATAGGAAAAAAAGTGTCCTGGTGGTCCTAGGTGTGTTCACATACACCACACCAAAATATGTCAACAGACCCCCGCTGGGAGTGATGCATTGAATAAGGAGCTGGCACTCATGTATAAGTACCAAGCAATGGGGAAAGACATCAATCCATAAATGGAAGTAAGCCCAAAGCTTTGTAGAAAGCTTCAAACTTCTCCCTAGGTAGAGCCTTTGTGAAAAGATATGCAACGTTATCCTATTTGGGCACATATGCCAAACTGATCTCTCCAACAGAGAACCTCTCCTTGACATAATGATAGTACACCTCAATGTGCCTTGTGCGAGCATGGAACACAGATGGTGGTGGAAGAAGACTAGCCAACACCCAAATTAGCCAAGAGGCATCTGAGTCACACACACTCAATAGTCGTGAAACCTGCCCTATACTCAACCTCACAACTGGAAGTGGGCACACTAGGCTACATCTTGCTCAACTAAGATATACATGAGCTACCAAGCATGACACAAAAACCACTAGTGGACACATGAGTGTCATAGCAACCAACCTAGTCTGAGTCAAAAAAAGCATGTGAATCTGGTGGTAATGGTCCACCCTTGGGATAAAACAATTCAAGTAGCTAGGTACCACTCAAGTAGCAAAAGATGCACTTAACCAACTACTAATGCTTGACACCTGGCCGAGTTATGCATAAGTAAATAAAGCATCCAACAACTTATTGATAGAGAACAACATCAAATGCATCTCCAACATCATCAAGACTAAACCATAAACCTATTTCCATAGGAGTGGCAATAGGATTGCAATATTCAAGGCCAAAACATTGCAATAATGTGTCAATATATTTTGGTTGACATGAAACTATTTTCCCATCAACTTGCATAAATTCAATGCCTAAATAATGATGCAAATGCCCCAAATCTGACATCTCAAAAGAGGCATGCAAATCAGCCTTAAATTCAGTAGTATGCTTCTCATTAGGACGAGTGATCAACATGTCACGAACATACACAACAATGATAAGAAGTACATCATTTGCATGCTTAACATATAAGGTGCTCTCAGTTGGATTTTTCTCAAAACCATGTGCAATCAAGTAGGCATGTATCTTTTCATACCGAGCTACTGGTGCTTGCTTCAAACCATATAATGTCTTTTTCAAATTGAAAAATTTTTTTTCATGCACTTTTTGCACAAAACCACGGAGTTAAAATATATACACTTCTTCATGTAAGTCACCAGTTAGACATGCCATTTTAATATCCAACTGATGTACATTCCAACCATGATGAGTTGCAAGTGCACATATTCTATGAATAATGGTCATTCGGCATGTGGGAGCAAAGGTCTCATCAAAATCAATGCCTCTCTCTTGAGCATAACCTTTTGCAACAAGCCTAACCTTATACTTCTCAACTATTCCATCAATGTTACATTTTAGCATGTATACCCATTTAGTGCCAATGGTTATTTTTTTGAGGAGGTAAATCACATAAAGACCAAGTATCATTCTTCACAATATCATCATATTGTGATTGAATAATAGCCATTCAATTTTTTGGATTCTATGCTTCATAAAAAGAAACAGCCTCATTTTCATCTCAAAGACTAGAGACAACCATTGCATAACAATTTGATGCAAAGGAAGCACTATGAGAGCCTGGATGAGTACGATATGGCAGAGGTGCATCTAATTTGCTATCACTCAAAGTTTGCACCAGCCATTTCGGCATAGCTTTTGCCTCCTCTATATCAGCCCTCTCATCAACATGGGCATCATGTAAATCTACATAAAATGGATCTGTCTAAATCATCATGTGGAACTTGTAAAGGTTGAGAAATTTCCTCATTTGGACCATCATTATACTATCCATCTGTAAAAAGAGGAAACAAAGTGTCATACACACCTCTAGAGCTAACTGATCTTTGGTACATAAAAGTAATGGCTGAATTGCATTTCCCATGGAAACAACATCATGGCTAACTGAAATGAGTTTAGTCTATGGATGATATAGATGATATCCTTTGCTTTCAAAACTCTACCCAACAAAAATACATTTCACTACTTTATCATCCCATTTCTTGTGTTGTTGTTTAGGCACATATGCCAAACAATCAAAGACACAAAGATGAGAAACAAATGGCTTGTGACCATGCCAAGCTTCATATGGAGTGATCTAATGGAGTTCTTTAGTGGGATACTTGTTAACTACATATGCTATACACATAACAACCTCAAGCTAGAAGCTATGTGGTAAAGCTCGAGTTTTGGTGATACACCTCGACATCTCCATGAGAAACATGTTCTTTCTTTAAATAAATCCATTTTATTATGGTGTATACGAGATTATAAACTAATGTTTTATCCCACAATCTACCAAAAATGCATTAAAATTAGAAGACATATACCCCCCTCGATCAGAACAGAGGGTGCCTAATTTAAATGCTGACAAATTTTCAGCAATAACTAAAAATTGTTTAAAGCACATAAAAATTTTAGACTTTGCTTTCAATGGATACACCCATTCATGGTTGGAGAAATCATCAATAAAATTCATGAAGTGAAGGTAGTTCCTGAAAGAAGGTGTCTGCATAGGACCATAGAAATTACTATGAACAAGCTGCAATCTATGAGTAGATCAAACTGAACCTTCTTTTGGGAAGGATGAATGCTGCATTTTGCCCAAAATATAGCCATCAAAGACAAGTTTACAAGGTGCCTCAAGTTTGGGCAGAGAGGATATCATTTTAAATTCTTGCAAGCATAGCAAACTAGCAAATTTAGATGACTAAAGTGTGCATGCCAAAGCTTTGCATCTGAGATAGCCTAAGAATCTTGAACTACACATGCTGAATCATTCACAAATTTTTGCATAGTCTATGAGCTTATATAATCCACAACAAAAAATCCTAGAAGGAAAATAATAACATTTGCATTTGAGAGATCATGAACTATACATATGTCATCAACAAATTTGACAACCAAGCCAATTTTGGCTAATACTAAAACTGACAACATATTTTTCTTGATCTGTGGAACATATAAAACATCTAAAAATGTGAAAGAACTACCATCACTAGTATTTAGATTGATCTTATCGATTCCCATTACAAGATAAGAATTGTTAGCATATGTGACAATGTTCCTTGTAGGGGCAGCCTCAAGTGAACTGAAGAAATTGCACTGCCAGGTAATATGTCTGGTTGCCCCGCTATCAAAGTATCAAATATCTGAGTCTACTGAAGACATCTTCTTTTGAGAGAGGTAGGTACCTTCCTTCCCATAGATCATCTCAATGCCAAGAAATTACTTTAGTACACCTAAATCTAAGATTTTGAATTCTCTTCCAAGCTTCTCTTTGATGGCCCGTATCCCTGCATCATCATCACTTGTCACAAGAAGATCATCTTCATATATGCATATCAAAAATATCTTCTCATTTGTCTTCTTCACATACAAGGATGGTTCTACATCACTTGGAGAGAAACCACATCTCTTCAAGAAGTCCACTAACCTCTGATTCCAAGCCCTTGGGGCTTGCTTTAGGCCATACAAGGATGTCCATCTAGTAGATTGGCCACCACCTTGCTACACATAGGGCTATGAGAGCTCTAATGATAGCCTTGTTTGCCACAAGGCTAGAAGTCTCCTCATAATCCACCCCTTGTGTTGTGTGAAGCCTTTGGGTACTAGTCTAGCCTTGTACCTTGCCAAGCTACCATCTGCATTCCTCTTGGTCTTGTACACCCACTTGTTTTGGACTATCTTCATGCCTTCCTTCTTGGGTACTAGTTCCCAAGTGTTGTTCTCCTCAGGAGCAGTGAACTCTTTATATACATAGCCTTCCTCCACTCTGATTTGGTCTTTGCCTCCTCATAAGAATCTGGCTCTTGATCTGCAATGACATTAATCATGTATGCATAGTGTTTTTCCATGAAAGAACCATATGTATTTTACGGGGGATTCCTTGTAGAACTCCACTCTTGGACTTTGGGATATTTCTTCTTGAGTCTATTGAGCTTTACATTAAGAGTAATGACCTCCTTAAGCTATTCCTCTTCTGACTCCTCTTGAGCTTCCCTAGTGTCATAGTCTATTGCAACCTTCTATACTTTAAATTAGGGGATGATCTTTCATAATCAAAAGTGTAAGAGGATTCATATGTGTGTACCTTAGATGTAGATGCCTGTGGTCCACTGATTTTCATTGACTCTTGAGGTTGAATTTGCACATCAAGGTCTGCATACTCCTCTTGATCCTCTTCATCCAACTTTGCCTTGCCCTTGTCTCCATACGATGACCTTGACTCATCAAACACAACATCTCTTGACACATATAGCTTCTTTGAGAGAGGTTTGTAGCACATGTAGCCTTTTTACTCATTTGAGTAGACAATCAACATACATTTCTCACTCTTGGGCTCTAGCTTTATTCTCACTTCACTAGGAACATGAACAAAGCATACACATCCAAATACCTTGAGGTGCTCCATGGTTGGTTTCTTTCCATATAGACTTCGTGTAAAGTCAAGTTGTGCACACCACCTATTGGAACCCTGTTTATCAAGTAACAAGTTGTACTCACAGCCTTAGCCCAATAAGAGAATGGTAACATATCTTCATTTATGAGACATCTAGATATCTCAACTTCCTCTCTGCAACACCATTTTGTTGAGAGTGTACCTACATGTAAAGTGCCTCTTTATGCCATTGTCGTGCAAGTACTTTGTGAATTCCTTGGAGAAATACTCTCCCCCTCCATCTGACCTCAGTTTCTTGATGTGTGCATCACATTCTTTCTCAACAACGGACCTAAATTTTTGAAAGCATGAAAACACTTCTGATTTTTCCTTGATAACATATAGCCCTATCTTTCTTGAGTGGTCATCAATGAAAGTGAAAAAGTACCTAGCTCCTCCCAATGAATCCTCTCTATTGGGACCCCATACATCTAAGTGTATAAGGTCCAAGAGCTTAGAGGATCTGTACTCACTCTTGGAGATGGATTCCTTGCTTGTTTACCTAGCTGATAAGCATCACAAAAATTTGTAGACCTTGGCCTTCAAGATTTGGTATTCCCTGCACTAAACCTGCTTTGCACATGCTTTTTAGCTTGGGAATATTGATATGTCCTATCCTCTTGTGCCAAAAATCAATCTCTACAATCCTTTTCATATCAATCATCACATAACATACCTTGTTTGTAGGTGCAACATCTAGTGTGAACAATCTACCTTCTTTCCTTCCCTTGGGAATAATCTTGCCTCCTTGCTTCACCATGCACCCTTTTGCTTTAAATATACCTTATGAGTTTGGCTTATGTGCCCACACAGGATAATGTTGCAAACCTTTTCACAAAGAATCTGCCTAGGAAGAAATTTAAACTTTGGGCTTACTGCCTTTTGAGGATTGATTTCATTCCAAAAAGCTTTGACTCCTTTATACATGAGTGCCAACTCTTTGTTCACTCCATCACTTCCTAGGGGGATTTGTTGATATAATAGGAGCATGGCCCATATATATTCAATATATTTTATAATGAAGTACATGAAGTTACAAGATAGCATAGAGAATATGCATGAGATACAATCTACACAGAACTTCATAATCTTCATAGCTAAAGATGATCTCCTTGTAATAGATAAACTCTAAGCTAGTACATATATCAAAGATAATAAAGGTCACACCAAATCCTCCAAGTAAAGGACCATCTTCTTTCAACACAAGTTCTTTATATAGGCAGTTGTATCTTATCAAAAGCAATGCAAAAATCTTATAGAAAAGCATGAAAGCAACTCTCTATTTTTTTCACCAAAATTTACGAAGTTAGGTTAATTTGACCAGTCTTTTGATTTTGGAGTACCCACGTGGCATATCTACAACCATTGGATCTTAATTCATATGTTTCATATTATTTTTACATGTGGCATATGCTTTTCAACTTAAAACTTGCTTTTCACACAAAATTTTCTAAAGTTAGGGTTTGCAATTCGACCCACCATCTGTTTCCAAATACTTTATTGTTATATACCATTGGAGAACACTTGAAAAGTACGATCATAATATGTGATAAAATTTTGAGTCAATCTTTTACCATTTTGACCAATTTGACCAAATTTTGACCATTCAAATTTAGTTGATTTTAACCTACAAGTGGGATCCCTAATGGAAGATTGTCCCTACACATATTTTCCAACACTAATAGTAAATATAATTTGACGAGCTAACAAAAATACCTACCTACCTAGCATATTCCCTAATATCATGTTAGGACGGGATTGTTAGAAATACAAACAACCTTCCACTAGGGCGCTCGAAAGACAATATATAATATCATAAAGATTGATGGTCATAAAAATGTGAGAAATGGTCTCATTTCTAGGAAATGGCAACCAAAAGTTTTTATTACGTAATATGATAGTACTCATTGAGAGCTATCTAGTGGTATATAATATTTGGGTATTTTACACATAGAGCTAATTCAAAAACAAACCCTAATTCCAAGTTTTGGTGTGAAAAAAACAATTTAAGTGTAAAAAGCAACAACTACAATTGTTAAAATCGTACCAAAAGATATGTTTCAGCTCTATGCATGATATACTCACACAAGGCAAATTAAAAATTTGAAAAATGTCTATCTGTAGGGTTTTCACAAATCCCGACAAAAAAATCCGATGAGATTTATGAAATAGATTTTGTTTTGGCTTTTTTGAGGCATGAAAAGCATTGACTCCATGGTCTACATAAAGAACATGTATTGGGCACATGTTTCTATCACTTTCTTGGAGATCTTTTCATATGCTAACTTGAAGAAGGTACTTTCAACTTGGAGGAAAACAAGTTGTGCAACCACTTGGAGCTTATCTATTTGGAGGAGATTATCTTCAACTTTGGAGATTGTGCAAATTTGAATTTTGTGTAGTTATGGGCAGCTTATACTTCATGCATATTATCTATGCTATTATGTAACTTCATGTAATGAATATATTAAAAGCTTTGCTCCTTTTATCTCTCTCTCTCTCTCTCTCTCTCTCTCTCTCTCTCTCTCTCTCTCTCTCTCTCTCTCTCTCTCTCTCTCTCTCTCTCTCTCTCTCTCTCTCTCTCTCTCTCTCTCTCTCTCTCTCTCTCTCTCTCGTGTTCTTTGTTCTCCATATTGTCTCTATATTGATTGTGGGGCCAAAAACTAACAACAAATCCTCCACAAGGGTATATAGACTAATGCTAAGGTCCACAAGTTGGATATTATCCTCATGATGCAAAAGGTATATGCATAAAAAAGTCATTATCCACCTCGTCTCCTCTTGTGAGGACAATGCCTGAAATGCTATTCTGAGAAGGCAATGATGTTCAGCTTCCCTTTGGAATCTCATCAAAGCTAATGCTATTTGGAAATTTTTAGAAGACAAGATGCATTGTTAATTTCGACAGCACTTTAAACGATTATCAATTGATTGGGTGCTACCCTCATTGGTAAGAGGATCAACAATTCCAAAACCTATCCACACTTCCAATACTTTAACATAGAAGCACAACACACAAGGGATCACCAAATACACAATAGAGATGCTTCACTTCCACTTGAACAACCTACTTGACATTGACAAGAAGACGACACACGATATCCTCTCTCAAATGATAAAACAATTCAATCATACTTTCGACAAGACAAGGCCCATTACCAATGACATGAAGATAAATAGCACTTCAATAAAGTCTTGTTTAACGAACGTGTTGAAGAGGACAGAGATTCTTTCAAAATGTGCAAGGGTAACGAAGGTGGCTATTAGTATCTCATTTGTTTTATGTGCAACAATACAATCAACAATACAGTGCCCGAAATGCTATTTTGAGTGTGGTAGGGAATCGGGATGTTCGGCTGCCCTTTAGAATGTTATCAACAGTGATGCTATTTGGAAATTTTAGAAGACAAGATGCATTGTTAATTTTGCATTGTTAATTTTGAGAGAACCCTGAATGATTATTCAATTGGTTGGGGGTAGCAAGAGGATCAAGCATTCCAAAACCTATTCACGCTTCTTCCACTCAATGGCCTTTGTTATCCAAGGTGAAAATGAAAAGAAGATGGATCCCTTATCAAAGAGGTGACAGATTTACAAACTTGCTTCGTAAAGCTTTGTAAATACATATTTTCTCTCCTGCTGCTGGAAGGTGAGAGTTTCTGAAACCAACTCCACACCTGTGCGTTTCACCCCCTTTTCCCATGGTTATACATTTCTCTCTTATGTTAATTGAAGCATTTCTTATGAAAAACCAAAACATATGAAATGGGAAATTCGTGCATATACCTTCAAGGAGAACAGATTCTCATATGACTCCTACTTACATGCACACAATTACTGATAAAAGAATCCAAAAGTCAATCTGAGATCCTTCATCATCCATGTTGTGTTCTTTTCTAGGTTCTGGTGATGTATATCCCCACTGAAGTCTCTTTCTTGCACAGCTATATGCACACACAAAGCCCATGTTTTTGCACACAAGCATTGTAAAATTAACATTTCTCTCTCAGATCTGAAAGAAGATCAATGTGCCGATGCTCAATGAGCATGCCTTCATAAATATAGCAACCTCTGCATACAAGTTAGAGATCCTCCACATGGAGATCATTGATCTATGTCGTGAAAATTACTTGCTTTGAAGGAGGCTTGTAGAAGTACTACGTTTTATCAGTGAGTCTTTTATTTCTTTAGCCAACCTAGTAAGCATCAAACTCCTAATAAAGAGGTACAGCTTCTTAGTTTATCATTTGCCACTGTACACACTAATCAATCAACTCTTTCTTGCAGCCTTATTCTTGCTTTTGCAACATCCTAGATCAGAATGTATTACCCTCTCCCTTCCAAAGATGATATGAACCCTTTGACTTTGGTTCTGTTTTTGAAGCATAAATGTCAAAAGCATTGTAGTAGTTTGTGTAAAGTAGGAAATGATGTTTCGACTCCCACTATTCTTCATGTACTGCCAACTTCAGACGCACTGGACACAAGGGATCACCAAATACACAATAGAGATGCTTCACTTCCGCTACAACCTCGAATTGACATTGACAGGAAAACAACATCGACTTGAACAACCTATTCGACATTGACAGGAAGACAACACACGATATCCTCTCTCAAATGAGGAAACAATTTAATCATACTATCAACAAGACGAGACCCATTCTCAACGACTGAAGATTACCTAGCACTTCAATAAAGTCTTGTTTAACAAACAGGTTGGAGAGGACACAGATCCTTTCAAAATGTACGAGGATAACTAAGGTAGCTATTGATCTGTCTTTTTCACTGCATTTGCAGGACAGCAAGTCAAGCCAGAATGTCCGCGCGCATTAGCTGGGCTGGCTGGGCCTTCCGCCTCTTGAGGGGGGGGCAAAAGTTCAATCCCCACTACAGTGTGGGCCTAAGACCAGTGTAAACCATGATAGTTCCGATTGAAACTAGTCCTCTCTTGTGCTGCCTTCAGGCAGTCTAACCCCTGCTTTGTAGGATACGGGGGGTCCCATAGGTACTATGCCCGTTCACTTGTACAGTTGCAATTTCATAGTTAAAGGTCGGGGGAGTACGCTTCAGTTAAACCTCCATTTTTTTTTTAAGTCGAGCCAAAATCCGAGGATCCAAATCCTCAAACGTTAAGCAGAGATCCCACATAATCGAAGGAACCAACAACAAAAAAACACCACCAGCAAGGAAAAGTTATACACAGTCTACAGTATCACATGCAAGAGGAATGAAAAGAAGTATATAGAAATTACATGCAATTACGCTACATGCATAGCTACACACACGAAACCCACCTCCATAAGCGTTCGCAAATGTTAAGCAATACATTACTTTCCTTTCTTTACATGAAACAACATATAGACATCTAGCTAAGACAATAGAAAGGCATCGAATAGATATTTACACATCTTTCTACATTCTTTACACTGCAGAATAAACCAATTTCCTATGGCAGATTTTCCCAACCAAAATCATTAAGTCGTATTTAAGTTTTACATCATTTCCTTATGAGAAATTGACGAACTGCAGGGGTATGCGTCCGTATTCATTTAGAGGTATCTGGATTATAGTGACATCGGAATATATGACTTATTTGTGTAAAATGTATACCGACGAGTTTCAGCACCTCTCTCCAGAATAAACGTCCATAGCGGGTGATGAAATTTACAAGCTTTCTGTCTTCGTCAGCAGACCAGGGCCCTTTCTTGAGTTCAACTTTCTCACAGCAAGAGTTGTAACAAAATTAGCGATAGTTTTCATGTTAGCCTTTTTACATATGTGACATACCTGCATACGTGCCATACGTAGGATTCCTGGCTATTTTTTATGGTATAGACCGACTACCGTAAAAATGTGTACCTTATTAAAGTTTTTGATCTATTCTTATGTTTCTTATCATAATTTCTCGTAGCTTATCAATCATATTGCTTTCAAAAGGACTGCATCTTAACAATCAAAGCAGTCAGTTTTACTACCTTATCAGAGTTTATTTACTTTAGCATATCAAGCGATCAAAATATTCTTCACAAGCATGTATAAATTTTCAATCAGGTAAACAAGCAGAGTTCTCTTCTCCTGACACGTCAAGCCTCTCCATAATAACAAGCATACTCAAGCACCCAGAAACCTGTCTGGGAAATCTGCTTCAGAATTCTGATAGAAAATTCAAATATCCAACTCCCAAAATAAAATTTTTCTCTATGTAAAATGTCATTTGATTTCGCTTTCAAGAAAAAGCAGAGAAACACCCATACCATATTTAACAGAAATTCATGTGCATGAGATATGAGTCACTAACTGTTAACAACCAATTGTAATCTGAGGCACATCCATTATTAATCATGGAATGATAACAGATAAACCGCTTGTCAGTCCTATGGCAATTTGATCAAATACACATTGGAAATATTGTGCAGATGTGAAGGGCATACTATACACAGCTCTGCTTTTATGGACTGCAGCCTCAAATTTTCTCCTTTCAACTATTCTATCCTTTTCTTTTATTTGAAAATGAGGATTCTTTCCTTTCCTCTTTCTTTTGGCGCCCAAACATGTTTATATGTACAAGTTGCTTGATGTTGTCTGTGGAATATAGACAGTGACGATTATGATGATGATGCAGTCTGCTGGCTTTCCTCAATGTTGGAACTCTAGCTTACACTCCAGGATCAGTTGACATGATTCCAAAATTTGAAAGCATAGTCATGCAAATATGCAGTGGATGATGGTTAAGCATGTGTGCACATATGTACAAGCATGAATATTATGTACATCGTACATCATAGGGAGCTAGGTTTGCCAGCCACAAGCAAACGGCACCAGAACCAAGTGTAAGAAGCTATGTTGATTCAGGCTTCTGAGGATAATAAATTAGGAGAAACCTTCTTCTAATTAGAGAGCTGGAAACTGGCTCATGGCAGCCAACGCAAGCTCTCTGCGATTCCATCTATGTGAGCATGATGTTGTCAACAATCATCTCTGTTAAAGAAGCATAGCTCTTTGAAACAAAGAGGCATCTACATCAGCACAACAAGGATTCCAGTCTCGTGTTTCTGTGTCTGTTTCAGGTAGAAGATTGCTGTCCAGAAGCACCAGGAGTTGAAGGAAGAGCCTGAAAAGCAATTTGTGAACTAGAGGGTAGCTGGATTCCAGGAGGCAAATGCCCTGCAGGAACCAAATAATGACTGATTTGCATTCCCATCCAAAGAGAAGAGGAAAATCAAAGAAGTAGAATTTCAGGTTGCAAAAGGGCAGAAAGATACTAGTCTTCAGAGAAGAATTACAAAGCTAGATAAGGTAAACGAAATTACGAAGGCTTACCTGAAGATTGCATGAAAGCAGGAGAGGCCACAAAGTATGATGGGAAGTTGAGAGGAGAGGGAGGCATTGCAATAGGTAGCCCACCATGAACCTGTGGTTCATGCTGACCTGTTGGTTGCATATTAGCAGATTGAAGATGCTGGAAAGACGGTGCAGGCACATTGGGTTGACGTACTGTGATCATTTGCTGGGGATGACCAGCATATGGATTGTATATACTCTGCAAAATGGAAGTAAACATAAATGGAAACACATGAATCCTTGAAATCAGATCAAATATGGTTCAAGAAAATAATGGAAACGAGACAATCCGATCTTTAAAGGTGGTGTTTAACAGAATATCAAGCCCATTGTCATAACCATGTGCAATATTCTTCACTTAACCATCACAAAACAACACCATACTGTTCAAATCAATTGTTCTAATTCAGTTGTAAAGCTCTTCCTTCTCAGGGCCCATGTCTTGAGTGAATCTCCCACGAAAAAACGTGCCCACGATCTACCCAGGTGGCCAACTTGAATGATAAGAACCTTTTATCTACCTTGGCCTATGGAGTTCTTTATCTGGGACTGCCAAATGGAGGTGTAATAAATGCATTCTTTTGACTTCGTCATAATGAAAAATAAATTCAATAAATAAATCATTTAAAACAAAACAGCAGAAATTAGTGTCTAAGTATGCAAGGGGAAAAGCTTGGAACCTTCTATATATGTTGGCATATGGAGTGCATAGGGAGTACCTATGCGTGGGACTGGATCTGTCATGCATGCATTCTTTTGAATTCATCGTGATGAAAAAATACAATGAGTAAATTATTTTAAACAAAACAAAGACACTAATGTCTACATATGCAAAAGAAAAAACTTCAGTAGCTGATGTTCTACAATGAATTGCAGTAATTGTACTGGATCACTAAATGCTGACCCGCTAAAGAGTTGGATACATCCCATCAACATCAGACTCATCTTTCAGCCCCCTACTGAAATTGACAGCTTCTTAGGAACATGAAGCTGAGTGCCTCTGGTGCAAGGTCACACCCCATCATACGTGCGTACAGCAGATCTGAGGTCTGATGCGTGGGTCTGACAGGGTACAGCACTGACGCGCAAGGCACAGAGTCGATGCACGTACAGCAGATGCAAACCCTAACCGAACCCTCATCTCTGCCCGAAGGGGAGGGTCTGATCGAAACCCCAACCTGCACCTGCATCCCTCTCTGTCCATCTCGCGAACTCTGTTTTTTAGCAGTAACACAGTAGCTCGTCACCTGCTCCGAGTATTTTCGACCTCTCCTTAAAGTTCTCTCAGGTCTTCAAAACTTTATCAGCAGAAGTTTTCAGAGTTTTTTAGGGTTCGCAGCAGCCTCCTGAACATTCTTAGGATTTGCGGTTTTGCATACACAAGTTTTGCAGATCGACTGGCTGCAAGTGTCTCAAAAAGGAAAAAGGATTTGGACCTTCCCCAAGATACAAACATTGCTGCTGGATACATCAGAACAGTAGCAGCATGGCTCGACTAGAAAAAAAGGATGTGGAAGACATGATTACTAGAGCAGTTAAAGAAGTAAACAAAGAGGCAGATAGAGTACTTAATCAAGAGAGATGAGGAAGTCCAGTGATAGAATAAGAGCCCTAGAAAAGCATGTCAAAATTCTTGAAGAAGACCGAGATGAAATGAAAGCTGAGATGCATAGGCTTCAAGAAGAAATCATTCAGCTCAGGATTTCCAAAGAAGGAGAGATCACTAAGTTAGATGACTTGAAAGAAGAAATAAAAAATGATTGGAAGATGGGAGTGCAAGAACACATCAGATCAGAGATAAAAGCAACACAAAATAGTTGGGTGGAAGTTGTAAGTAAAAATATTAAAAAAGAGGTCAAAGAAGAAGTGAAGAAGGAAGTCAAGGAAGACGTGAAGAAGGAAGAACTCACACGAGTTCAGGATACACTCGAAGAGGAGAGACTTCGACACATTCGAAGACTACACATTCGGATTACGGGCCTACCAGAGGGAGCATCGCCAGAAGCTGACGCCACCGATATTTGTCGTCACCTAGGGTACGAGAACATGCCCTTCACATGCGCATGGAGGGTTGGGAGGGATACGTCTCGTTCGCGAGCACTCATCCTTCATATGAGCTCCGAAGAGACACGGACCGCCTTTTTTAGACGTCGATCAGCACTACGGGGATTACCAGGCGGCGCCCTCTACATGGACGAGGACCTCACGAGGATGCAAATAGCACACAGACGTGCTTGCATGCCACAGATACTCCAAGCACGTCGAGAGGGAAGGAAGGCCTTTTATCGAGACGGTAAGATCTTCATAGACGGACGCCCTATCAAATAGGGCAACGCGACCTATGAGACATCATTACACCATGAGGCACCACTCAGAGGAGTAGTGTGGAATTGCAATGGGGCACTTTGGACACGACAAGACACGCTCGAGGAGATCCTGGAGTCACATGACTTTGCTTGCATTACAGAGACACATGAGAGCCCAGAGAGAGGCCTGCCACGCATTGCAGGTTTTCACTGGGAATTTGATATTTGTCGTCACCTAGGGTACGAGAACATGCCCTTCACATGCGCATGGAGGGTTGGGAGGGATACGCCTCGTTCGCGAGCACTCATCCTTCATATGAGCTCCGAAGAGACACGGACCGCCTTTTTTAGACGTCGATCAGCACTACGGGGATTACCAGGCGGCGCCCTCTACATGGACGAGGACCTCACGAGGATGCAAATAGCACACAGACGTGCTTGCATGCCACAGATACTCCAAGCACGTCGAGAGGGAAGGAAGGCCTTTTATCGAGACGGTAAGATCTTCATAGACGGACGCCCTATCAAATAGGGCAACGCGACCTATGAGACATCATTACACCATGAGGCACCACTCAGAGGAGTAGTGTGGAATTGCAATGGGGCACTTTGGACACGACAAGACACGCTCGAGGAGATCCTGGAGTCACATGACTTTGCTTGCATTACAGAGACACATGAGAGCCCAGAGAGAGGCCTGCCACGCATTGCAGGTTTTCACTGGGAATCCGCATTCAGGACCACGATGAGACAAAGTACAGTACGAGGGTCGGGAGGTGTTGCCATCATATTTAGACAGGAGATACAGAGCCGGATCCATATCATCGAGAGAGATGAGGAGGCACGATATATGTGGGTCTGCATGGAGATAGCACCAGGTAGTTTGATTTACATTGCGATATGCTACTTTCCACCTGGTGGATCCTGATATGCAGGACAAGACCTTGGAGGATCGATTCAAGACCTTGGAGGATCGATACACAGCACTTTCGGATGACATACTACATTACAGCACCTTAGGTGAAGTCTTCCTTATGGGGGACTTCAATGGCCACACCCAGTCACGTCAGTGCGAGGTATACGACATGGATCATCCACATCTCATGAGGGGCAGAGATCCGCAGGAGACGTGCACCGGTAGAGTGTCAACAGATATGGGTCAGGATGCCACCATCTCGTAATATATAACGGGATGCACCGTTGGCCAGGTTCGGGGGGACTTACTTGCTTCCCTCACGGGGGAGGTGAGAGCACAGTCGACTACATTTTGGGTACCATTTCTGGAGCTTCATCATCCCCTCGCTTAGTATTGGACGACGCCCACTTGGTGATGACCATACATTTATCACATTCACACTTTCATCTCCTATTCCATTAGACCCTCCCTCACCCACTGAGACACACACCACGATACAGTTCACACACGAGCTCTCACACATTTATGCACACCATTTACACGCCCGCCTACTCTCCCTCGATCCACTCTCACCCTTGGACACGCTTTCATCACAGATCACCACCATCCTACAGGACTCAGCTCTCCGCAGCTTCCCACACCGCACACATATACACCTTCCACGCACAGGATCCATGCCCCAGAACCGTTGGTATGATGAAGATTGTCATGAGCTACGGAAGCATCTATGGATCTTAGAGCATAGAGGGGATATTACACACACACAGGCACAGCGTCGCATGCAGAGCCTTACTCGCCGCAAACGGCGAGAATGGGAGGGAAGACACTACGCAGGATGCTCGGCTACAAAGAGGACTCCCCTCCATTTATCAAGTCTTGGAGAACGGGACGAGACCCCACGAAGAAGAGAGCTCTCATTCTACACTTCCCTTCAGAAGATGTAAGATCTACTTTCCTACGCAAGAGGGTGATTCTGAGAGCACTTGATGCCCCCCCCATCTACCTTGATGATGATCTCACACCCATGCAAGTAGCACACCGCCGTGCATGCATGCCGAGAGTACACGAAGCTCGCAAAGAAGGAAAGAAGGCTTCATACAGAGATGGTCGTGTCATCATTGATGGCAAGGCCATCCCATAGGGATTCGCGGCCTGTGAGACACTCGAGGAGATACACCTTGCAGTTTGGAACTGCAATGGAGACCTATGGACACACCCAGAGAGGTTGGAAGAGGTGCGCAAAGGTAAAGACATCATTATGCTCACAGAGACACATGAGAGCCCGGACCGGGGCCTACCTCGAGTCCACGGTTTCCAGTGGGAGTCCACATACAGAGAGTGTACACGTCAGCATACCACCAGAGGATCGGCAGGAGTAGCCATACTCTTCAGAGATGGACTTCAGAGCAGGATACAGATAGTCACACGTGACTCACAGGCCAGATATCTTTGGATTCGACTCCAGCTCTCACAGGAGCGGATCATCTTCATAGCTTTATGCTACTTTGCTCCCTCTAGCTCGCGATTCGCTATCATAGATTGAGAGGAGGACTCACCATACACTTGCTTGTCAGAAGAGATTACAGAGTACTCTGCACTAGGGGAATTCTTCCTTATGGGAGACTTCAATGCCAGGACAGGCAATGATCAGTGTGAGATATTTGACCCAGAAGACCCACAGATACTACGTACCATAGAGGATGAGTCTACAGCTCGAGCTTCAGCTGACTCTACACACACTCATTATGGCACTCACTTACTCAGACTAGGCTCTCGACATAATCTCGTTATCTATAACGGGATGGCTCAGTGGCCTACCTCAGGAGGATTGACATGCATGCCACACTCAATCACAGATGGCAGGGGAAGTTCAATAGATTACGTCATGGGATCTAGAGAGGCCATTCACCTACTTACCTCATTCACCATCCCACCTATACCCATTGGGGCCGATCACGCATACCTCGCTCTCTCCCTCAAGGGAGACACCCCTACACGCACACCCGCAGCACGCATCCCACACACCACCATCCACTTCACACACGAGCTAGCTCACATATATGCGGCCCAAGTCGAGAAGGGTCTTCTCTTGCTTCACCCTGACACTCCACTATCCCTACTCACCTCACAGATAGCATCAGTTCTTCAAACATCCGCCATCAGCTCCTTCCCACACACCATCCATTCTGGTCACACACCTCCTCCAGGGACTATGCCACAACATCGTTGGTATGATGAGGAATGCAGAGATACCTACCGCCGACTACGAGCTCAGCGAGCATTGGGAGAGATCACAGAGAGACAGGCCACGGGACAGATGAAGACTCTCACACGTCGGAAGAGGCGAGCCTTTGAGGAGGCACAGGTGCTTGAGCTATATCATCTCTTTATGAGTATGGACAGTGCTGCAACATGGCATACCCTACGAGAGCCACGCCCGACCACACCTATTGGGGACCTACACACATGGCATGATTATGCTCAGAGATTATATGAGGTGCCTGGGCAGCCTCCCATTCCCCAGCCACTTGAGCCTCGCCCTACTAGTTCTTCTCTTTTCACAGCAAAGATGGTTGAGAGGGCCATAGGACGACTGCGACATGGACGTTCGACAGACCATACGGGATTGCAGAGCGAACACCTCATATATGCATCCTCCACTATAGCCCCGTTGATTGCACATGCCTTCGATCGGGCTATAGGGGAGGGCTTCCCAGAGGAGTGGACTAGGCACACCATTGTGCCTATCCACAAATCTGGCAACACCCTCGATCCAGGGAATTACAGGACCATCATGATTGGCCACACCATGGCCAAACTATACGGTGCCATACTTGAGGCAGAGCTCAGCTCATATGCAGAGACTGAGGAGCTACGAGCACGAGGCCACGCAGGTTTTCGGCGAGCTTTCTCTACTATTGATCACATCTTCATTTTGCGCTGCCTCATTGATGGGGCAAGGGTGCGGAAGAAGAGACTATATTCCTGCTTTGTGGACTTCCACAAAGCTTTCGATACAGTGCCACGAGAGAGGCTCTTCCAACGCCTTCAGAGCTTGGGAATACCATCAGGGATGATTTTGGGCCATCTATGCACTCTATGAGCAGGTGACCGGGAGAGTACAGTGTCCAGGAGGAGGTATGTCTGAGGTCATTGGTAGCACCATCGGTGTTAAGCAAGGCTGCCCGCTCTCTCCCACTCTATTTGGTCTCTACATCGATGAGATTGAGGACTACATTCTCCGAGCTGGAGGAGAGGGTGCAGACCTCGCAGGTACACCTGTCCACATTTTATTATATGCCGATGACATTGTCTTGATTTCAGAGTCACCCGATGGATTACAGCGCCACTTGGATGCCCTCGATGAGTTTTGTACACAAAAGGGCTTGACAGTAAACCTTGGCAAGACCAAGGTCATGATCTTCCACACCTCCCCCTTGGTGAGGAATGGAGCAAGATTCACAGCCGGCGGTGGACAGATTGAGGTGGTCACTTCCTATGTCTACCTCGGAGTCACATTCACGAGCTTACCTGGCCCCTTCAGCATGAGACAGGCAGCCACCGATAGACTCACACGAGCATATGCAGCTTTAGCCATGTTAGAGCGGAGATGTCACCAGGCACACTTCCAGGAGCCCCGCACGAAGGGGTGGCTATTTGACACACTAGTCCGACCAGCTATGATGTATGCTGCGACAGTTTGGGCCCCAGGCCTCACAGCCACCCAGTGGAGTGCGATCGAGAGGCCCCAGGTACGTATGATCTCGCGACTATTTCGCGGGAAACAGTCGGTACCACATGACATCATCAGGGCAGAGCTAGCTGCACCACCCATGGTAGTAGATGCACTATTCCAGACTATCTGCTTTATTCAGAGGATGAGGGAGCTCCCTACAGACAGACTCACACGCAGAGCTTTTGAGGCATCTATACAGATATCAGAGTCAGGATATGAGAGAGCTTGGTACACTCAGGTTAGAGTATGGTTTGATAGTCATGGGCTTGATATGGACAGATTGCCGCCTTTTCAGTACGACCCAGACTCACCTCACATCCACCTCTCTCGTCATGAGAGGAATGTTGTGTTGAGACAGGATCTTTGGCAGCGCTACATTAGTCAGACATGGAACACACCACACATGGGATCGAGACTATTGCACTATCGAGACCAGTTCTTAGACATCCTAGCAGACGGTTTCATCCGGCGGCCATGTTACATGGATACTTACATGCCTCATAGCTCGAGGGTAGCGATTGGCCAGTTGAGAGTCTCATCACATAGACTAGAGATTGAGACGGGCAGAGCCGCAAACATTCCCAGAGAGGAGCAGATATGAAGGGTTTGCAGAGTAGAGATAGAGGATGAGGAGCACTTTGTATGCAGATGTAGCGCATATGATGGCATCAGAGGTAGATACAGGACTCTATTTACAAGGCAGCCCACCTCCGAGAGATCATGGACTCTAGAGACCAGCGACAGCTCGGGCGATTCCTACTAGAGATACAGAGTCACAGAGATTCCCTACTCCAGCCTACTGTAGCAGCCCATACAAGAGGGAGACAGAGTCAGCTCACTGAGTTATTCCACGACGTGCTGCAGCCCTCCCCCCCTCAGCCCACACACCGAGAGGGGTGACTCTTCAGCAGGCTCAGGCTTCTCGAGCTAGGAGACGACCCCGTGCTAGAGGATATCGGGCCCCGAGACATCACCGACATCAGATTGCAGAGATCCAGGCTCGTCACCATGGCGCCATGGAGGAGAGACAATTCCAGATGATGGCTGATCCCGCTGCAGCTATCACGATGGCCCTGACTCCACCTCCACCTATGTATCACATCTTACACCCGCCCACTAGCACAGGATGGAGCTAGTTAGTCGTTTCAGATGCATTCCCATGCTTGTTGTACTACCCCTTTGCATATAGACTGCCATAGATATCGCACTCCATACACCCCCCCCTTTCATGGGTATCTCCACACGCATTTCACGGAGATATGTATCAGCTTTACCAGTTTCTTTTTCAGCACTTTTATCTTCTCTGATAGACAGAAGATACACCCATGTACATCGATTTGTCTCATAGGCCGAGTTCGGCCTTCTAATAGACGTAAAAACACTTTCTTTCTTTCTTTCTCTCTCTCTCTCTCTCCCCCCTTCCCCCCCCCCTCCCTCCCTCCCTCTCTCTCTATCTCTCTCCCCTCTTCCCCCTTGTCTAAGGGCTCAGGCTCATCGCTCTCTAGATTTTGGAACAAGAAGGGTTTGAATTGCTCCCCGCTATGGGGCAAATTTGTTTGCAACCTCATTGCATTGCATATGTTGCAGATGCTACACGTGTTGCATTGCAACTATCGTATGCACCAATGAGAATGCACTCCAACATATTTCGTTCGAGCTCGCTGATCAGTCTCAAAATTGATATTATTTTATATATTGTTAACTATATTTCCCTTATTGAAATCAAATGGGGAACCATAAAATAAACACAAAAAGTCGAAAACATAGAAAAATATGTAGGATAAGACTCATAATGCATATGGCACGATCATGGGATGCCCATAGCCATAATGGTTCTACCACTTGAGCACCTAAGATGTAACATAAGGCCGCAAAGACATCAAACTTGTATATGCTACGTTGATGTTGTCCATATATGCCAAAAATTCGCTATAAAAAGTTGTGCGCTCATTCTCAATCATGACAAGCTCCATAGATAAATCTTAAATGTGTCATAGTGATCCCTGACTCCATAATCTCGTTCTTTTGGAGTATGGATGGAGTAATGCCACCCATAAATAGGTGGCTCCAAAAGTTGTAGTATCTCATCAATTCTACATTGTAAGATAAGAACAAATTTCAAAACATAAACTTCAAATTTCAGTATTCAAATAAAACTTTAATAAATAAACAATAAAAAATCTAACCACATAATATGTTTTATATATCTAGATGATCATAATATCGTAACCAATCGAATCGTCTTTGTCATTCTTGTGTATATACATGGTACACAAGTCCGAGGGTTGAACCCTCCATGTCAACATAGTGTAATATTATATGAACATGTCTCAAGACAAGCAAGATGTTGCCTATCTCTAAGATGAATGCAAAGATGTATGTAAGAGACTAGAGTCTAGAGATCCTATGAACTTTGAACTTTGAACTTTGAAGCAATGGACATTGGATTATGGATGCAAAGATGGAGGGAGAGAGAGAGAGAGAGAGAAGCAATGGGTGCAATGTAATATGAAGAAATGGATATTGAATGTTATGAAGGTTGACACAATGTGTAAAGGCGGACCAAATGAATGTGTGGTGTCACATGTATGTGTGTAAGCCCTATGACACTCGAGGGTGTATGTGAGGCTTGAACCTATGGGTGCAATCTTAAAGCTATGGATGCTTGAACGGATCACTCAATGAGACGTTTAGTCGATCGTCAGTCGCTCAATGCGGGAGGGTATAAGAATGAAATCAATGAAGTTGAGTTCATTGAACAAGTGAATTAAAAAAAGCCACATGCCCCATAAGATTCGGTTCACACTAGAAGCACCGAACGCACCGGAAGCACCATATCAAGCAGTTCATGCACCGGACCTAGTATGCATTTATGTGGAGTTTTATGATGATGAATCTTTTAATGTCCAGAGACTTGTGAAATATTGTCAACCCCAAGTATCCAAGACCAAGACAGAGAAGAGAAGACATCACGTCTTCTTCCAAAAGACATGTTGTTCTTATTTCAGCCCAACATGTAGAGGAAGAAGAAGAAGAGACTCTTTCATCATCTACAAACAAGGATATACAAGATTGGAAACCTACTGAAGAGATGCACAAGCACACTCTCTTATTACAATGGGTGTGAAACATCATATTATACCTCAAATCAAATCATGTAGAACCTCTCATCAAGCCTGGTTGGAGCTCAAAAATCTCTATCAAAGCAGAAACCCTGGAAGGAAAGCTCATCCAAAAGGATGTTAGCAAACACACTTATGAAAGTTGGTAAGTCAATTCAATCACATATTCTAGAGTTAAAAGATATTTGTGATCAGTTTCTCAATGTTGGTGTCAGTATTTCTTAAGAACAAACAGTAAACATCCTAATCAATTCACTCCCAAATTAGAAGATGGAAGGCCTCTAACATATGGGAATATTACCAAGAAATCAGACCACTAAAAGTTATTACTTATGACCATGAATCTCATTTATTCTTAAACATAATATCTAGTTCTATAAACCATAATTGATGGACCATGAATCTCATTTATGCTTTAACATGATATCTAGTCTGAAAATTGATTAGGCTAATTTTGAGATAAATCTTCAAGAAACTTCAAACATGCCAACATGTCTAGGGCTAACACCTTACATATACATCAAGAAAAAGACTAGCTTATATGACCTATCATATACGGAATAAGATTCTAGTAAAAACTCAATTAATGTTACCAAGTCAAATAGTATTTCAACATATAACGAATAATATCTTCCAAGGACACTTGGATGATTTTTTAGTCATATACCTCGATGATGTAATACTATTCTTAAAGACCCAAAGGAGCATGAACATCATGTAAAATTGGTTTTGGAGGTATGCAAAACTTGAAAAGTACTTCTTTCCAACAATCACAAGTTATATTCTTGGGATATAGAGTCTCAAAAAAAGGAATGTCTATGAACCCCAAGAGGATTGAAAGTATTCTTGATTGGCAAACACCTACACACATTTGGGATGTTTAGTGCTTTCGATAATTTTCCAATTTCTATAGAACATTTATCAAGGATTATTCAAAGATTATCACACCACTAACTAGACTCACAAGAAATGCAAAAGTTTTCATAGAAAGCAAAAGCTAAGAAAAAGTCAACACTTACCATTGCTACAACCCAATCCACCTCGATCATGCTCAAGATCAGATTTTGCCTTTCAAATCATTCTACTCCAATATGGAGATGATGAACATATGCATCCTATGTCTTTCCACTCAAGGAAGTTCTCCCCTCTAGAGATAAACTATGAAACCCATTACAAAGAACTCCTTGCCATTGCAAATTCTTTTCACAATTGGCATCGTCATTTGGAGTTACCACCCATAAAGTTATTGTGTAGACTGACCACAACATTTAGAACATCTTATGACAACCCACATCCTCAATCAATGAGAGTCTCATTGGAGTAACTTCCTATCCACATTCGACTTTGTCATCACTTATCATCTAAGATGCTAGCATGAGTTAGGTGCTTTGTCTAGAAGATCTTACCTTGAACCAAAGAAAAGAGGAGTCTTTGAGTAGCAAGTGGTTGTACTAATGATATCAAAGCATCTCAAGTTTGCACCCATCTCTTCCATCTATCAAGAAGATCCATATTTGACCAAGTAAATCTAAGAAGTAGCACCACAAAATGAGTTGGCCAATAATATCAAGAAGAAGATCCGAGGAGGAAAAGGAAATCAAGTCAATGATTCTCAAAAAGACAATAAATTATTATATTATCACTTACAAAGATTTAATGTATACCCTCCAAAAATACCTAGATACCTAAAAAGGAAAAGTCTTTGTTAATGTTGCAAATATAAACCGAATAAGTATATTCTATCTTGTTTCTCTATTTTCCTATTGTTATCCAAGTTCTAACACATTCCTACACATTGTAGATACCTACCTATAGAAAGTATTTGTTAATGTTGAAAATATAAACCAAATAAGTAGATTCTATCTTGTTTCCCTATTTTCCTATCGTTATCCATTCATGTAGATACCTATAGAGGGAAAGACTTTGTTAATGTTGCAAATACAAACCGAATAAGTAGATTCTATCTTGTTTCTCTATTTTCCTATTGTTATCCAGAGGTATGGAATATAGAATCTTAGTGCTTAATGTAGAGAAGCTTTGCTTGACATGGATTTTGTCTCCCTTCTAAGGTCCAAGGCTTGTTTTACTCATGTCTATTAATATATATTAAATTTGAGATGTCGACATTGAACTCTTTTTGGACTTCTACTTGTACTCTTTTTGGACTCCTACTTGTACTCTTTTTGGAATCAATTAAAAAGTAATACTCTTAAGCAATAATATTGCAAGGGGCCTCCTTTATTTGTCACTCTTCTTTGACTAATAAAGATATGCATACATGTTGCAAAAGGCTTGCTTTGAGGGGCCAAGGTATCACTATGTTTTGGTATGCTCAAATAAGAGAAACCTAGCTCTTATGTCGACTTCATCCCGAGCAAATTCTTGTGAAACTAAGAATTTACCACTCTATGAATACACAGGCTGATTTCATGGACTTCATAGTATGATTATCTCACTCAACAGGGGTATGAATCTACTAGTATATATGTTCAAATTAAAGGAGGTATAGCTCTACTTGGGTACTCCTAACTAGGCTATGGAATATGACTATATTTATTGCTACCCACAAAATGTAAAGACACCACAATTGGCTATGTTATTCAGATCTTGACATTGTCTTCAATGAGATGCGGCATTTTATAAACACATTTGATGAGTTTCCTCATATGATCAAATACAACATTGAACATTCATATGATCAAACACTCCCATGTTAACCATTGAGGAATATTTGAAAGCATATACAACAAAACAATATTCAATTGAAAAGGAAACTTCGCTAAAGTAGCCTTGATTTATCAAATAATCTTATAAAGAAATTTTCCATTCGTTTTCCATCTATGGTGCTATCAGTTTCAACTAGAGTCCCTTGTATTTGAAAACTAGATGGTAACAGTGCAAACCTACCTTGAAATTGGAAGGGAATTTGAAACTAGGGAAATAAGACCATTCCAAAACTATACCCTAGGCATTGTAGTCCCTTTGTTGTATTTAAGAAGATAGGAAAGATGGATTACAACATCAAAGTACCGAACAAAAGTTAGATTCATCTAATTTTCCATGTGAATAGACCAAGTAAAATTGGGAGATAATAAAGCAACATGGGAGAGGGCAAGTTCACCACAAAGACAATATCTCACATTCGACTTGGATGCTACTCACATGTCATTCAAAGCAATTTGATGCAACATGGGAAGGGGTAGCCTCACTAAGAGTATTATCAACCTTTGATTTGAATACTTACCATCTCTCAAATTCTAAAGTCTTCCACCACCATTTTCAAGTATGTTGTTGAAAATCAATGTACATATGGTCCACAAACCACATCTCCGGCAATCCAACTTAGGACTTAGCCATTTTTTTTGTACATTTTGAGTAGAATTTTCTTAGGCTAGATAGATAGAGTTTGACGAAAGCTATCTAGTGATATGCATCATTTTATCATCAGAGGTCAGAATCAGGAGAAAAGCCTAACCCTAGTTTCTGCCCTAAAATGGGGTTATGCATATTTCTGAAGTTCTTGATGTACAAAATATAAAAAGCTAGGTTATATGAGTTGTAGATGGCAAATTTAGTGATAGAAGAAAAGCTACATCAAAAATTAGGGATAAAAATAAAAGCTACGCTAAATTTAGCGATAGTAATAAAAAGCACGCTAAAAATAGAGGGTATATAGTGTGAGTAAGAAATTTGCTTACATTACATTGTGTGTTGTCTCAATTCTCTTTCTATCTCTCACTTATCATCTTGTGTATTAAGTGTGTATGCTCAAAAGGTTGTTAGTATTGGAAGATCCTGGGGCCCCAAATTCCAACATATGTAATGTTCTTCAAGGGAAGGAAATGCAAGGTCACATGATTCATGGACATCTTCAATTCTACATAAATCAACTTGAGAAGGAGTTTGAGATGATTGTGTTTTATCATATATTTCAATTGATAAAGAGAGGTAAATAATGGCCCTTAGGAAGGTAGAAAGGGTGCCCGGTAGAATATCTACATCATGATTCCTAATCTTGGAAGCACATAGACCCTCTCAAGATCTATTTTTTCTCTTACACAATCAGCCTTGAATGCAAATTTCCTTGAATTCAAGTTTTGGATGAATATGAAACGTTGTATAGTTCTTGTACACTTTAATAGCTTTCTAATGAGATATAGCATACTCAATTTGAACACCGAAAGCTATTGCAAAGAGTCTCTTTAAGACAAACTACTTGTCACACACAGCAAACTTGACACACGGAGAGAGAATTTCATATATCTCCTAATTGATGTAAAGAATGACAATGAAATTTTGGTTATAAACAGATAGACTTGATTAGCTTTCAAACAAGTACAAGAAATTTTAAAAAGAACCTAAGCTAGAGAGACTTTGGAAAAGAAATGGAACCTTGGAGATAATCTCTAAGTAGATATGACTCTCCCTCAACATGGGAGAGCTCTCCCTTGTCCTCTAGCAATTGAGGATGATTCAACTGGTCACTTTATGTTCATTTATAAGCAAGATACACCTCAAATGACTCTTCACCTTCCAAGGTGAATCTTCATATTCGTTGTTGATGGCCCTTCCATCTAGCCTCATTTTTTATGCTTCAACTTCCCAATTTGGATAAGATTGAAAGAGGCTACAAAGAGCAACATGGTGGTGTGCTCAATTGCTCCAAACACCAAGGGAGTGGGCTCTTGCATGAGGAGAGAGAAAGTAAAGAGAGAAAATTATGCAAAAATTTGGAGAAGAAGATGGAGGACCTGAAGTTGAAGAAGTCCCATTCAACTTATGTGAGCTTTGGGACCAGGTATTATTGATAAGCGACTTTTAGGTCATTTGGGCATATTCACACATGACCAATGACCGAAAGTCATCAAAATAATGTAAACGCCTATAACTCCTCAATTTGGGGTCCAAAAAATATAACAAAAATATGTCTAGGAAGCTCTCAGAGAGAATTATCACTTGAGAGGGTCAAAATATACAAAAGGAGAGTCCTTGAGGCCTTTATCCCCAACAACCTCCCACTTAAAGGCCAAG
Source organism: Ceratopteris richardii (assembly GCA_020310875.1). Lineage (NCBI taxonomy): Eukaryota > Viridiplantae > Streptophyta > Polypodiopsida > Polypodiales > Pteridaceae > Ceratopteris > Ceratopteris richardii. The sequence goes on along the minus strand of CM035435.1, from coordinate 94,204,856 downwards.
GTGGCTCCTTTTAGCTAAGTAATTCCCACCATCTGTATGCATGCCAAACGCTCTTTTCTAAGAATGGCATATCCTTCTGGTTGTTTCATGTAAGCTCTTCATCTAAATCGCCATGCAAAAAGGTTGTTTTACCATCCATTTGGAATAACTCCGAATCCAAGGTAGCTGTGAGAGCAAATAACATAAGTAAGGTGGTCATTTGACCACAAAAGAGAAAACTTCTTGGAAATCAATGCCCTCTTTTTGGGTCTATCCCTTAGCGACCGGCCTTGACTTATACTTGGGTTTTCCATCCACATTGTTGTTTTTGTATATCCACTTATTGGAAATGGTCCCACTTCTTCTTGTGGTCACACAGCTTTGCCTCTTTATAGGTGAGAGGCTCACCCTCATCTCATAACATAATGTGATGTACAAAGGGGTCATTTCTGTTCCCAAACCTCCTAGGCCAAGTAGATATTCTTACTCTATGATCCACGTTCTTTGGCAATGGATCTACATCTGGAGGTATATCAACTTCCTCATTGTTAATGGGCTGCTATACATCATTTCCAGCCTTGTTTTCATCCTGAATATGTGGTTGCATATGCCCTTCAGGAGCCTCAATTTATTGTCCAACATCCTTTGGCACAATTATCACTAGCTCATTGTCATTTCCAGCCATATGTGGTGCATTCGAAGGGTTCACATCAAATTTAATAAGTGGTTGTACATGCTGAGATTCGACTCTTTTATGGTCATCTTTAGAGGCACAATTCTTTCTTTAGCAGCCTTGACCTCATTGAATACATCTCGGCTGCGTATTACCTTCTTGAGTTTAGGTAGCCATATCCTGTAGCCCATTTCACCTTCATCTCCATAAATCTTATAGATTTCTTTCATGGACTTTGCATCTAACTTGCCCCTCAACTTAGGTTTTATATGCACAAAAGCATCACAACCAAAGATGCTTAGATAGTCATATGAAGCTGGTTTGCCAGATCAAACCTCTTCCGCAATGCCACCTCTTAAAGACATGTGAGGGGATCGATTGCAAACATGAACTGACGTTCTCTCCCCAAAATCCATGAGAGAGATCCCAAAATCCATGAGAGAGATCCCAAAATCCATGAGGGAGATTAACTCTTGACAACATGCATCTCACCCTCTCACATAAATTCTTGTTATACCTTTCAACCACACCCTTAAAAGAGGGGCTGTATAGGACTGTTCACTCCCTATTAATACCAATATTTTCACAAAATCTATTGAATTCAGCACTTGTAAACTCACCTCCATTATCAGGACGTAAGCGTTTCAGCTTTCTACCTGTTTAGGTGGTCACAAATGCATGAAATTTTAACTACAGCTAAGGCTTCATCTTTAGATTTAGCAAATAAACCCAAAGCTTCCTAGAGTAGTCATCAACAAAAGAAAAAAAAATAAAGAGCACTCCCCATAGATTTGGTGGGCATGCTACAAACATTAGAGTGAACAAGATCAAGCACATTAGACTTACGAGAGACACCGGAGTAGTAGGATTTCTTTACTTGCTTACCATATTGACATTCATTACAAAAGTCAAGTTTTTTGCCCTTAGCATCAAACTTGTCAAGATTACATGATTTCTCAAGGCCCTTTTGGCTCATGTGGCCAAGTGAGAATTAATCTCAGCCAAAGCAATAAACTTGCCCAACAAGCCTATTCCATGCAAGCAATAAAGTGCACCTTTTTTTTATTACAATCAACCTTAGCCTTTCACTTCCATGCATATCCATTAGCCCAACCAATAATAAGCTCTTTTTGATGCCTGATACATACACACATTATGCAAAATCAGCTTGATGACATCACCCAAAAACAAGTTCACAATGCCAATACCTTCAATGGAACATGCAATATTGTTCCCAAGGTCAACATGACCATGATTTCTTGCATGAAAAGTAACAAAACACTCCTTGATAGGAGTCACATGAAATGACACATCTGAATTCACAATCCAAGTCTATAAAAGTGCATCATTCACTGTAAGTAGGACATGAATAAGATCACCATTAGTGATCTACATATCCTGTGCATGGTATTGAGTGGAAGCATTGTTGGAGTTTGAGGTCTACGAGAGCACGCGTAGAGCACAAGGAAGAAGAAGAAGCTTGGAACACAAAACACAATATTGAATGTATTACCAAGAGAATGTACAAAGATAAGTGACCCGTTAGGGTTATAGGCATATATATAAGCAGGGGGAAGAAACCTCCTAAAGAGGGAAAAAAGTGCCCCGGCGGTCCTAGTGTGTTCACACACATCACTTCCGAAATATATCAACAAATCCACTTGGAGTGATGCGGTGAACAAGGAGCTCGCACTTATGTATAAAGAGCCGCCAAGCTATGTGGAATTAATCCACAAAAGAAAGTAAGCCCAAAGCATTGCAGAAAGCTTCAAACTTCTCCCTAGCCAAAGCCTTTGTGAAAAGGTCTGCAACGTTCTCCTATGTGAGCACATATGCCAAACTGATCCCTCCAGCACATAACCTCTCCCTGACATAATGATAGTGCACCTCAATATGCTTAGTGAGAGCATGGAACACAAGGTTCCTCGCAACAACTAATGAGCTCTGACTGTCAGTGAAAGATGGTGGTGGAAGAAGACTGACCAACACCTAAATCAGCCATAAGGAGTCTGAGCCACACACACTCAACTGTCACTATGAAAGCTTCCCTATACTCAAGCCTCACAACTAGAAGTGGCCACAGTAGGTTGCTTCTTGCTCAACCAAGATATGCATGAGCTTACCACACATGAAGCAAAAACCATTGGTGGACCCACGAGTGTCATGGCAACCAGTGAAGTCAGAGTCAAAAAAACATGTAAATCTGGCGGTGGTGATCCCCTCTCCAGATAAAACAGAGTACTACTCAAGTAGCGAAAGATGTGCTTAACTACTTGCCAATGCTTGACACCTCAACAATGCATAAACCCGCTCATCTGTGAGACTGCAAACTAAATATCTGACCGAATAATGCATAAGTAAATCAAACATCCAACAGCTTGCTAATCGAGAACAGCTTGCTTGCTGATCGAGAACAGCTTGCTTGCTGATCGAGAACAGCTTGCTTGCTGATCGAGAACAGCTTGCTTGCTGATCGAGAACAGCATCAAATGCATCTCCAACATCATGACGAATTTACTCTAAACCTGTTTCCATGGGAACGGCAATAGGTTTGCAATCTTCAAGGCCAAAACACTTCAATAATGTCTCAATATATTTTGTTTGACACAAAGCTATTCCATCACCAACTTGCATAAATTGAATGCCTAAATAATGATGCAAATGCCGCAAATCTGACACATCAAATGAGACATGCAAATCAAGCTTAAAATCAACAATATGCTTCTCATTAGGACCAGTGAGCAACATGTCATGAGCATAGACAACAATGATCACAAGCACATCTTTTGCACACTTAACATATAAGGTACTATCAGTTGGACTGTTCTCAAAACCATGTGAAATCAAGTAGGCATGTATCTTTTCATACCAAGCGTGTGGTGCTTGCTTCAAACCATATAATGCCTTTTTCAACTTGCACACTTTGTTTTCGTTCCCTTTCTGCACAAAACCATGGGGCTGAAGAACATACACTTCTTCATGCAAGTCACCGTTCAAAAATGAAATTTTAATGTCCAACTGATGTACATTCCAACCATGATGAGCTTCAAGTGCATAGATGCTACAAACAGTAGTCATTAAGCTTGTAGGAGCAAAGGTCTCATCAAAATCAATGCCTCTTTCTTAACATAACCCTTTGCAACAAGTCTAGACAATGGACTTCTTGCCCGGAGGCAAGTCACATAAAGACCAAGTACCATTTTTCATAATAGCATCATATTCTTATTGCATAGGAGCCATCCAATTTTTTGAATTTTGTGCTTCATCAAACGAAATAGGCTCATTCTCATCACAAAGACTAGAGGCAACCAAAGCATAGCAATCTAATGCAAAAGAAGCACTATCAGAGCCTGAACGAGTACGATATGATAGAGGTGCATCTAATGTGTTATCTCGCAAAGTCTGCACCAGCCTTTTATGCATAGTTTTTGCCTCCTTTATATCAAACCTCTCATCAACAAGTGCGTCGTATGTAAATCTACATCAGAAATGGAATGATATGCACCATCATGTGGAACCTGCGAAAGCTCAGAAATTGCCTCATTTGGACCAGCACTACACTGACCACATGTAAAAAGAGGAAGCAAAGTGTCATACACATCTTTGGAGCTAATTGATGTCTTCTTAGTACATGGAAGTAATGGCTGAATTGCATCGTCCACAAAAACATCTCGGCTAACCAAAATGCATTTAGTTTGTGAATGATCCAGACGATAGCCTTTGCTTTCAAAATTGTACCCAACAAAAATACATTTCACTGCTTTATCATCCAATTTCTTGCATTGTTGTTCAGGCACTAATGCATATGCCACACAGTGACACAACCAAAGATATGCATATGAGAAAAAATGGCTTGCGACCATGCCAAGCCTCATATGGAGTGATAGACAATAATGCTTTAGTGGAACACCTCTTAAGTACATAGGTTACACATATAATATACTCAAACCAAAAACTATGTGGTAAAGTCTGACTCTTGATCATACACCTCGCCATCTCCATGAGTGACATGTTCTTCCTTTCAGCGACTCCATTCTGTTGAGATGTATATGGCATTGTACACTAATGTTTTATCCCATGTTCAATCAAAAATGCATTAAAATCAAAAGACATATATCCCCCCCCCCCGGATCAAAGTGGAGGGTGCCCACTTTACATGCTCATTGATTTTCAGCCAACACCAAAAACTCTTTGAAGCACATAAACACTTCATACTTTGCTTTCAATGCATGCCTAGAAAAATCATCAACGAAAGTCATGTAGAAAAGGTAGTTCCCAAAAGAATGTGTTTGCATAGGACCGCAAACATCACTGTGAACAAGCTGCAATTTCTCAGTAGCTCGTATTGAACCATCTTTTGGAAAGGAGGAACGCTCCATTTTACCCAAAATACAGCCTTTACAGACATGTTTACCAGGTGCCTCAAGTTTGTGAAGAGAGGACACTAATTCAAATTTCTAGAGGCATAGCAAACTAGCAAAATTGAGATGACCAAAGCGTGCATGCCAAAGCTTTGCATATGACATATCTTGAGAATCTCGAACAACACATGCTGAATTATTCACAGATTTTGCATAATCTATGAACTTATACATCCCACGATATAAAATGCAAGAAGCAATAATGACATCGCCATTTGATAGATCATGAACTATACATCTATCATCAACAAGTTTCACAAACCAAGACAATCTTGGCTAATGTTGAAACTAATAACAGATTTTTCTTGATCCTTGGCACAAGAAAAGCATCCGACAATGTAAAAAAACTACCATCAACAGTAGCCAAAATAATCTTACCAACTCCCATAATAGGATAAGAGGAGTTGTTGGCACGTGTAACAATATTCCCTGTAGGGGCAAGCTCAAGTGAAGTGAAGAAACTGTGCTCCGAGGTAATATGTTTTGTTGCCTCACTATCAAAGTACCAAACATCTAAGTCTAGTGCAGACATACACTTTCTTTACCTCTTTTGCAGCCAGTTTTGGACAAATCTTTATGACATGGTCATTTTCTTTACAATATTTGCAAAACAATTTTTTCTTTTCTCTTTTCTTCTCATCTTTGTCATCCTCCTTTGATTGTGTAGAATTAGAAGATTTTTGCTTACTAGTAGATGAGTTCCATTTACCTTTGCCCTTCTGACTAGCCAAGAAAGCTTGATCTGCAACACGCATAATGGACCTCTTCTGCCTAGACTCAACTTCCTGCAACAGAACAGAGACTAACTCCTCAAATGTTTAAGGCATTTGGATTGCATTTCATCATCAATAGAAGAGTAGAAGCAAAACTCTGATATGAATTTGGAAGGCCATTCAGAACAATATACACAAGTGAACTGCCTCACAAGACTTCATCCGCAAAAATCAACTCCTTCAAATCTTTGATCTTTATTAAAAAATTGTCCATGAAATCTCCTTCATTCATGTGCTCACTCTCCAACAGTTTTTGGAGGTAAGCAACACGAGCCTCATTGTTTGCATGGTATAAAGTGGTAAGTGTATCCCAAGCATCCTTTGTTGTTTTGTAGGAGCGGATGTGAGGAATAATGGCATGTTTGACAGACCAGGCTATCAATGCATGTGCCTGAGCATCTCTGCCATCCCAACGAAGTTTCTCTGCGGTGGGTGCAACGCGCACGAACAGGGACTTGAAGAACATCATCTTCAATGCCATCTCCATCACCCTTCAGTAATTGTATTCGCAGTTGTAGTGCGACGTTTTCAACACCATGCACAATATTCCACAATCCTTTTGCAACCAATGCATGATGATGATCACTTCTTCAAGCTCTCTTCATGAATATCCTACATGTCATCTTGATTTGATAACCTTTATCTTTAATTCTTCTCATTTCTTATTGAGGGTTGGTAGATGGGCTCCTACAAGCTATGCTCCCCTTATTTCTAATTGAGGATTGATCAATGAGCTCCTTATGAGCTCCTAAGCCTCCCCTTCCATGGTCCGTGACTTGTGGAAGGCTCTTAGCTGTTTGGTCCAATCAATTTCATGCTTTCTTCATGTTGGTCTTCATGTCTTCTTTCTTCTTCTTCTATATTTTTGACCTGCAATTCACTCTTAAATGCAAACCATGACTTTGATTTATCGAACACATCTCTAGAAGTCCTGAGTTCCTTTATGATAGTGTTGTAGCAGTTGAAACCCTTTTGCTCATTAGAATAACCAATAGACATAATCTTCTTCCCTAGCATCTAGCTTTGTACTTACCTCTTATGGAACATGTATGCGGCATACACATCCAAACAAGCTATCTTTGCACTCTCTCTACTTTTTCTCTCCTTATTTATTTTTTCTCTCTACCATCTCTTTTTTTTTTTGAGAGTACAATGAATTGGAAATACACACACTAGACCTTGTAAGGTAGAGGCACCCAACTTGGGGAACTCATGGACATGTCTAGCCAAGACTTGAACTCGGGACTTCCTCCCACAGAGTCAAGGCGTGAGCCACTAGGCTAAGCGGGCTTGGATACCATCTCATTTTGTTGAGGTGTTGAAAGGGTTGAGATGTGGTGCTGAAGGGGTAGAGGACGCGTGTATGTGCCCCAGAAGTGGAGGCGCTGGACAGAAATAGAGGCGCAGCTGAGAGGGGGAGGGGGGGGAGGGGGGGGGGGGGGGAGAGAGAGAGAGAGAGAGAGAGAGAGAGAGAGAGAGAGAGAGAATTTCGATCAGCTTTGGAGAGGCTCACAAAGAATGAGAGGGCCCTAAAGTGTTATTAAGTTATGTTATATATGAACCTTTTAGGGTTGGCCAAGTTCACATTGAACTTGGCCCAAAAAATAAAGAATAAGTGACTTAGTCTTTATAAATAGGCCTATACACATGTATACACTATAAAGGGGTCATTTAGGGCTTTGCCCCAACAACCTCCCACTTAAAGGCATAAATGGCGCCTTTAAGCTACGTGACTCCCACCATCTGTATACATAACTGATGTTGTGCTTTGGGTAAGCACTTAGTGAGAACATGCACAAATATAGGGACCTTAACCAATGTGATAAGGCCATCCTCAAGCACCTCTCGAATGAAATGATATCGCACATCAATATGTTTTGTGCGTGCATGAAACATGGTATTCTTTGCCAAACATATGGCACTCTGCCTATCACAACCAAGCACATATACCCTGTCAAGCAAACCAAACCCACTGCAAAGACGTGCTAACCATATTGCTTCTTTGGAAGCCTCAATGGCTGAAATATATTCAGCCTAAGTAATAGATAAAGCAACAATCTTTTGTAGTCTGCTGCACCATGATACAACACCACCTGCAAGAGTGAAAACATAGCCACTTCTAGATTTTTGTGTATCCACGTCACATGCCATGTCGGAATCACAGAAACCCTTCAACTCTAATAGGCCATTTCCATAACTGAGGCATTTGTTTTTAGTTCCTTTCAAATATCTCAAGATAGATTTGACTGCCTCCCAATGAGCTCTACCAAGATTAGCCATGAACCTCCTAACAACTCCCACTCCATGAGCAATGTCTGGCCGAGTAGCAACCATAGCATACATAAGTGAACCACAAGCTGATGCATATGGAACACTCTTCATGTAATTGGCTGCATCATCATCTTTGGGACAGTCATCCTTGGAAAGCTTAACATGTGGCTGCAATGGCACTCCAAGAGGCTTAGCATCAGCCACATAAATCTGTCCAGCAATTTTTCAATGTACTTTTCTTGGGATACATGCAAAGTATGCTGCTGCCTATTCCTTTTTATTCGCATACCAAGAATATGCTCAGCTTCCCCAAGGTCTTTCATTGAGAATGCAGAGTTCAGCTCTTGTTTTAGAGCATTCAGTGTGCTCCTTTTCTTCCCAGCCAGCAGCATATCATCGACATTTAGTACAAGACTGATTGGGCTGCCATCTTCATCCTTTTTGGTGTACAAACAGCGATTTGCATGGCTTCTTTTAAGCCCATGTTTGAGCATAAATGCATCAAACTTCTTATACCATTGTCTGGGGGCTTGTTTCAGCCCATATAACCTCCTTTTCAGCTTGCATACCAGATGCTCTTTTCCAAGAATGGCATATCCTTCTGGCTGTTTCATGTGCAGCTCTTCGTCTAAATCACCATGCAAAAAGGCTGTTTTAACATCCATTTGGAATAGTTCCAAATCCAAGGCAGCTGTGAGAGCAAACAACACACATAATGTGGTCATTTTAACCACTAGAGAGAACACTTCTTGGAAATCAATGCCCTCTTTTTGGGCATATCCCTTAGCAACCAGCCTTGCCTTATACTTGGGTTTGCCATCAACAGTTTTGATTTTGTACACCCACTTGTTGGGAATGGCCTTCCTTCCTTTGGCCAACTCAACCAAATCCCAAGTATCATTAGCATGCAAGGCCTTTATCTCTTCCTGCATGGCTGACTCCCACTTCTTCTTGTGCTCACATAGCTTTGCTTCTTTATAAGTAAGAGGCTCACCCTCATCTAATAACATAATATAATGTATAGAGGAGTCATATCTATTCACTAGCCTCCTAGGACGTGTAGATCTTCTTACCCAATGATCCACATTACCCGGTAATGGATCTACATCAGGAGGTACATCAACTTGTTCATTGTTAATGGGCTGTTGTACATCATTTCCAGCCCTGTTTTCAGCGTGAATAGGTGGCTGCATATGCCCTTCAAAAGCCTCTTCTTGCTGTCCAACATCATCTGGCTCAAAAACCGCTGGATTATCCATATTTTCAGCCATATGTGGTGCATCCTGAGGGTCTGAAATAGGCCTAACATGTGGCTGGTCTTGCTAAAATGTGACTTTTTTATGGTCATGCTTCGAGGCAACATTGTCTTGTAGGAACCTTGCCTCATTAAAAACAACATCCCAACTGTGTATGACCTTTTTCAGCTGAGGTAACCATATTCTATAACCCATTTCACCTTCTTCACCATATCCCATGAAGAGGCCTTTAATGGATTTGGCATCAAGTTTAGTCCTCAACTCAGTTCTTATGTGTACAAAAGCTTCACAGCCAAAGACGCGTAAGTGATCATATGAAGCAGGTTTGCTAGACCAAACCTCTTTAGGGATGTCACCTTTCAAGGACATGTGAGGGGATCAATTGCATATATGTACTGCAGTTTTAAGAGCCTCTCCCCAAAAACCTCCTTGACAGGAGTCGTATGAAATGAAGCACCACAATCAACAATCCATGTCTGGGATAATGCATCATTTACAATCAATAAAGCATCAATTAGATCACTTTTAGTGATCGACATGTCCTGTACATGAACATTGCAAGAGACATCATGTGCATGAGCATCATCAGCTCGTATAGTAGCACATAGAATAGCTTCCATATCTGAAAGCTCCTCAATAACAACACTAGAGGCCACATTGGCCTTCTCCTTTTCTTTCTGGTTATCCTATCCATCCATCTTGTCTTTCTTCTTGTCCTTTCTTTTGTCTCCAGCATTCTTCTTCCTCTCAAGCTCTGCCTTATAGAATCCGCAATCGGGCTTCTTATGGCCTTTCCTACCACACTGATAACATGTCACATTAGTACCATGCTTCTTGCTAGAGCTTCCCCTTTCTTCGCTTTTTCTCTTACTCCTCTGTGAATAAGAGGCCTTCTTCTCTGATCTACCTCTAATCATGTTTGCAGAAGTGCCTCCTTCACCACTTTCTTTTCTCATGACCTCTTCGTTCAATATAGAACCCCTCGCACCATCAAAAGTAAGATTGGGGTTATTTGATAATGAGACCACCAAGGTCTCCCAAGAATTTAGGAAGTGTCATAAGCAGAAAAATAGCTTTCAGCTTATCATCGAAGGAGGCATCCCTGAGTCCTACAACTATGATAGGGTACCTGTAAAATGAGAAATGTTCTGCGGCACTCTTGGACTTATCCAACTGCATGCCATCTAATTTCCTAATCATATGTACCTGATTAACAGGTGTGGTATTCTCATAGGTGGCCTTAAGCTTGGCCCACAACTCTGAAGCTTTAGTAATGCCATTGAGATCTACAAGAATATCATTAGATACGGAAATTTTTTTTCAGATTATGCCACGCATCATCTTACATGTCTTCCGCTTTCTTGCTTCCAACTCTCCGTCGCAATCTTTGAGTAAGAGAATTCCTTGAATTCGCTCCTTCCAAAGATCAAATCCTATACTCTCAAAGTGCCGAATCTCAAAAAGATTCTTCATATCTGAGGACGACGATGCCATGGTTTCACAAATAAGAGGTTAATGTGCTGAAATTTTGGGCAAAAAGCACCGAAATCAGTGTATCACCTCTAGAAGTAGTGCTCAAAAGCTTCAAACACCTGTAGGAGCAAAATCGAGCCCATTGGAGTACAAAATCAGACTGTGAAATTTTCTGAAATTTTTTGCAGAAAATTCCAACAAGCTAATTTGTGCCAAAAATCAACAATTTTGATTGCTTTTGACCACAATATACATGCATAAGGCTATAACGCAGCCTTTAGAACCAAATCAAAGACCCCAAATTTTGCTTCAAAAATTTCTAAAATTCTCAAAAAAAAAATACCACAATTTGTTGTACATAAGCAATTTCTTTTGCCACAAATCAATACATAAGGTACTAGACCTGTGTATTGCTGTTATGACTTGTGAAACATCTGTTCATACCTATAAAACACCTTATAAAAATAGCCTGTTATGAGCTCTTGAGACTCCCAAAGTGTTCCTCTTGGCCCCAGAGCAACGTTCTTCGCGATGAAATCGAAGATTATCGCAAAAAGTGAGGTTTTCTTTGCTTTACAACACCTGCGCAGCAACTCCAAAACCTTAATTCTGCTTTGATACCAATTGAAAAAGGGTTGAGATGTGGTGTTGAAGGGGTAGAGGACGCGTGTACGTGCCTCAGAAGTGGAGGCGCTGGGCAGAAATAGAGAAGCAGCTCAGGTTTGGTTTTGGGGGGGGGGGGGGGGGAAGAGAGAGAGAGAGAGAGAGAGAGAGAGAGAGAGAGAGAGAGAGAGAGAGATCAGCTTTGGAGAGGCTCACAAAGAATGAGAGAGCCCTAAAGTGTTATTAAGTTATGTTATATATGACCCTTTTAGGGTTGGCTAAGTTCACATTGAACTTGGCCCAAAAAATAAAGAATAAGTGACTTAGCCTTTATAAATAGGCCTATACACATTTATACACTATAAAGGGGTCATTTACGGCTTTACCCCAACAGGTGCATACTTGAAGTATATTATATTTTTATGACTTCAAACTGTCAAAAATCAATAAATTCATCAGAGAAATATTCTCCCCCTCCATCTCAGCTTAGAGTCCTTATGTGGCTTCCTTGTCTCTTTTTCAACTTGAGCTTTGAATAGTTTAAACATAGAAAACAGATTTGATTCGTGTTTAATACAAGAAAGTCAAACTTCCCTTGTGGATCATCAATAAAGGTCATGTAATACACGTTCTCTCCAAGGCTTGCCTTTTTGGTAGGTCCTTAAACATCCATGTTTAAGAAAACAAGTAGATTCAGTGCTATGTAGTTGCTCATTTTGAATGGAGCTCTTGTTTGCTTCCCTATTTGACAAGATGCACATATTTGAGTGAAGACCTCTTACCACTTGTTTTCTAACCATACCCTTCAGTTTTTGTATATTAGCATGCTCTTATTTTTTTGTGCCATAACTTTATATCTACAATTCTCTTGTTGCCACATGATATGACCATAGCTTTGTTATATGTTTATGTGATCCTCTATTCTTCCTCTTGCTATGAGGTAGCCTCTTTTTGGATCCTCAATGTAACACCCTTTGTAGTTGAACTTTGGTAGCTCTTTTCCACCCTCTCTCCTACAAAGTTTTTCGTGATAGTGGGGACATGAAATACCTCTAATAAACAATTGGCTTTGTGTCTTTCTTCAAACTTGATACCTCAAACATGTTTGACCATATGCTTCCAATTATCATATGTTTCAACACAACTTTTTCACACATGCAAATTACAAAAAAGTTCTTCTCTACATAACATATGATTGTTGTAGCCACCATTTATATACCATTTGTCATCTATAACCTGCTTGTCTTCATAATTATGCCTCATTGCAAGTAACTAAACATTGGCCTTGTTATTTTGTGAATTAGCATAGTTCCCATGACCTCTATAATGGTCACATCCATACCTTGATCCTCTATGGTAACGATAATTGGAAAAACATCCCAATCTATCAAAACATAGCATCCATTGCTTTGATCCTTACTTGAGTTGTAAGTATTGTTGTACCTTCCTCTTGAACTTCTTTCTCTTCTTCCTCTACCATTTCCTCCTTGATTGGAGCCTTGGTTGTTGTTTCGTTGATTGCCTTGTTGGTTGCACCTTGTTGATGATTGCTCCTTTCTCTTCCTTTATTTGGACCTCTTCGAAACTTGCCTTTGTCTCTACTTGAAGAGAAAAGCTGATTTTTGTCGTTCTAGGATTTGCTTCCATCAAGATTGAGCTCCTCTAGCATCATTAATGAGATTAGCTTATCAAAATCATGCATATTATCCTTTACATACAATGAGGTGGTGAGGACTTCTTCCCTTCATCATTTAGGTTATGGGCAACTAGATCATCATTGTGGATGGATCATGGTGAATCCAATGGACCTAAAGAATAAAATCCCCTTCACTTTGAGAATGTGGTCATTAATGGATTCGTTGGGACTCTTCCTAAGGTTGTTGGACTCATTTTTTAGGTGAATTTTCTTTGCTTTGGTGGAGAGTAGTCTCCCAAGGCACTCCCATCTCTCTTTGGTCCTCTCGGAATTTAGTATATGACTGATCATAGTGTTTTTCTATATGTGGAACAATGTGAAGATTACCCCTCTCCTCCCCCTCTTTGACATATGACCTTTCATAGTGTTTTTCTATACATTAAACAATGTGAAGATTACTCTTATGTTCTTCTCTTCCTACTCTTTGGTTTCTCTTCTCTTAGCATCAATAGGATTTTGTGCATCATTATTATTATTAGTTGTAACCTTACTTGTTGGTCTCCTACTTCCCTTGAATGAAAGTAAGGTGTGCTTGATATCAAATTATCTTTGTAAGTTCCTTAGCTTGCTCTTTCCTAGTCCAAAAGATGTGATTATTTGCTCTTTCCTTCGATCCTCAAAATCCTCTTCTCTTTGCTTCAGCACCCCCCCTTTGGTTGTTATAGATGTTTTGCATGTTAATATATTTTGGTAGTGATATCCGTGAACACACTAGATCCGCCAGGGCACTTTTTTCCCTCTTTAGGAGGTTTTTTTCCATGCTTGTATGTTCACCTATAACCCCAACAAGTTACTTATCTTTGTACATTCTCTTGGTAATACATTTAGTATTGTGTGTTGTGCTCCAAGCTTCTTCTTCTTCCTTTTGTTTTTCGCATGCTTCCACATACCCTAAACTCCAACAATTGGTATCAGCGCAGGTCATCGCTTCATCTAGGGCGTCATCGACACCCCTTCGACCACAGTCTCAAAATTGCATGAAAATTGGTGAGCATACTCAAGGCTTGTGCAGGAAATGTTGTCCTTTTGTGCCAAAAATATATACAAGTTTCAGTTCGCCAATACAAGCACCTCGAAGTATGCTACAGTTTTAGCAGAGCTCAATAGGGTAGTTCTCTTAAACTTTTCGAGATACAGTCTTTTTTTTTGCATCAGGGTATTTTCGTCAATGGTCATGCCTAAAAGCAATGATGTATTCCGTATGTTGGCTCTTGAGGATAGATTGGATAGTACTAATTACCCATTATGGGCATATAGGATGCGATATGTATTGGTTGTGAAAAGATTGTGGAATATTCTGTAGGGTTTTGAAAAACGACCTACTGCACCTGCAAATACAGTCCCTGAAGATGATGCAGATGGCATTGAGACGATCTTCAAATTCTTGTTCATGATGCAATTCTTGCTCCACCTACTCCAGAACAATTTCGTTGGAATGGAAGAAATGCTCAAGCACATGCATTGATAGCTTTGTCTGTCAAACATGCCATTAACCCTTACATTCGCTCTTGCAATACAGCTAAGAATGCTTTGGATACACTTATTACTTTATATCAAGCAAGAAATGAGGCTCATGTTGCTTACCTCTGAAAACAGTTGGAGAGTGAGCACATGAATGAAGGAGATTCCATGGATAGTTGTGTGATAAAGATCAAAGATTTAAAGAGGAAGTTGATTTTTGTTGATGAAGCCTTGCCACACAGTTCACTTGTGCATACTGTTCCCAATGGTCTTCCGGATTCATATCGAAGTTTTGCTTCTACTCTTCGGTTGATGATGAAAGGAAATTCAAGTGCCTTAACATTTGAGGAGTTAGTTCCTATTATGTTGCAGGAAGATAAGTCCAAGCAGAACATATCCATCATGCTTGTCGCAGATCAAGCTTTCTTCGCTAGACAGAAGGGCAAAGATCAATGGAGCTCATCTACTAGTAAACAAAAATCTGCTAGTTCTGCAAAGTCGAAAACGGAAGACAAAGACGAGAAGAAATCAAAAAAGCAGAAATTGTTATGCAAATACTGTAAAGGAAATGATCATGTCATAAAGAGTTGTCCAAAACTGGCCACAAAAGAGGCAAGGAAAAAGGAGGCTGGAATGGTTGTTGGAGAGGCCTCTATACCTAAAACAAAGTCTTTTAATCTTGTGTAGAATGAAGAATGGGCATTTACTATTGTTTGCAGTTATGACCCATCTTCTCATGAAGAGTGTATGTATGTAGTAGACTCATATGTTTGGTACTTTTACAGTGGGGCAAGCAAACATATTACATCGCAGCACAGTTTCTTTTAGTAGAGAATGCTGTCACATGCACTAACAACTCGTCCTGTAATGGGAGTTGATAAGATCATTCTAACTATTGTTGACGAAAGTTCTTTCACACATTGTCGGATGCTTTGTTTCTGCCAAAGATCAAGAAAAATTTGTTATCATTTTCAGCATTAGCCAAGATCAGCTTGGTTGTGAAATTCATTGATGACAAATGTAGAGTTCATGATGTGTCAAATGGCAATGTTTTTATTGCTTTTGGCATTTTATGTTGTGGACTGTATACGCTCATAGATTATGCAAAATCTGTGAATGATTCAGCATGTGAAGTTCAAGATTCTCAGGCTATGTCAAATGCAAAGCTTTGGCATGCACGTTTTCCTCATCTGAATTATGCTAGTTTGCTGCACTTGCAGAAATATGAAATAGTATCCTCTGCCCAAACTGGAGGCACCTTGTAAACATGTTTGTGAAGGCTGTATTTTGGGTAAAATGCAACGTTCCTCCTCCCCAATAGATGGTTCAGTTCAAGCTACTCAAAAATTGGAGCTTGTTCAGAGTGATGTCGGTGGTCCTATGCAAACACCCTCTTTTGGGAACTACCTTTACTTCGTGATTTCTATTGATGATTTTTCCAGGCATGCATGGGGTGTATCCACTGAAAGCAAAGTCCGAAATGTTTATGTGCTTCAAACAAAATTTCTAGTTTTGGCTGAAAATATGTCAGCATAAAAAATGGGCATCCTCCGTTCTCATCGAAGGGGGGAATATATGTCTTCTGATTTTAATGCATTTCTGGCTGAACGTGGGATAAAACATCAGTGTATAGTGTCGTGTACACCTCAACAAAATGGAGTTCTTCAAAGGAAGAAAAGGTCACTCATGGAAACGGCGCGATGTAAGGTCAAGAGTCAGGCTTTACCACATAGCTTCTCGCTTGACGCTGTTATGTGTGCAGCATATGTACTTAACAAGTGTCCCACTAAAGCATTGTGGTCTATCACTCCATATGAGGCTTGGCACGGTAGCAAGCAATCTCTTGCCCATCTTCGTGTCTTTGGTTGTCTAGCATATGCATTAGTGCCTTAACAACGACGCAAGATGTTGGATAACAAAGCGGTGAAATGTATTTTTGTTGGGTACAATTTTGAAAGCAAAGGCTATCGTCTATATCATCCACAGAATAAACGTGGTTTTTTGTGATGTTGTTTTTGTGCAAAAATGCGATTCAATCATTGCTTTCATGTACTAAGGAGACATCAGTTAGCTCCAAAGATGTGTATGACATTTTGCTTTTTACAGGTGACCAATCAAGTGCTGGTTCGAATGAAGCAATTTCTCAGCCTTTACAGGTTGCATGTGATGATGCAGATCGTTCCATTTCTGATGCAAATTTACATGATGCACTTGTTGTTGAGAGGTATGATATAGAGGAGGCAAAAACTATGCCAAAATGGTTAATGCAGACTTTACGAGATAGCAAATTAGATGCACCTCTATCATATCGTACTCGTTCAGGCTCTCATAATGCTTCTTTTGCATCAAATTGCTATGATATGGCTTCCTCTAATCTTTGTGATGAGAATGAGCCAGCTTCTTTTGATGAAGCCCAAAATTCAAACCTTAAACTCCAACATTGCATGCTCTTACACCATGGATGGAAGATTTCTACACTTGTTATTTGCAGGAAAAGTGCACGGACCCTCCCCGATCTGTCTTATTTTCTTTTGACACATTCAACCTCAAATGCAAATTTCTCTCAAATTAGGCTTCGATGAATATGAAACTTTGTACAATTCTAGAAGACTTAAGTACCTTCTAATGAGCTATAGCACTCTCAATTTGGATATTGGTAGTTATTGCAAATAGTCTTTGTAAAATAAACTAACTATTACACACACTGAATAGTCTTCACACACGGACATAGCATTGCCTATATCTCTGGCTCACAAAGAGAATGACAATGAGATTTTGGATGTACAAAGTAGAGTGATAGTTTTCCAACAATTAAAAGATTACAAAAATTGGATGTAAGGAACTACATGAAACATCTACAACAAAATAGACTATGTCATAAAGAACCTAGTTTAGAAAGAGTAAGGAGAACGAATGGAGCCTTGGGGTAATCTCTAAATAGATATGACTCTGCTAGTCCTCCAATAACTTGAGATGAGTAGTGTGGTCTTTTTATGTTGATTTACCTCCAGAATACACTTCAAGTGACTCTTCACCTTCCAAGGAATGTGGCTCTTCCAAGCACCAGAAGTTAGGGTAGGAGTTCCACCTACCCTAACTTCTTGTGCTTCAACTTTCCAATTTGGATAAGGTCTCGACTTTCGTGACTCTTGGAATCCCCCCTTCTTTGGAAAACCTTTGCAGCTCGGTTGTGACTCTTGGAAACCTTAGTAAACTTTTGGAACTTCAATTTAATGCTTGAATCTGCTTTATGGTTATCCATGAACTCTAAATTGTCGACAAAATTATTGAACAAAACAAGCCAAGCTTTGATATAATGTTCAAGAAACTTCATGGTAGCATTTCAAAATAGTTATCTCATGCTAGATGACCACTTAAAGATACAGATTCAGCACTGAAACTGCAAATAAATAAATTTGTGATAAGCTTTTATCCCAATTGGACTTGCATCCTAGGCATGTCATTGGACAAGTTGTGCCATTAATTACATCATCCTAGAGTTTTTGAAATACAAAAATGAAAAAAAATGAAGGAAGCAGTATGCTAGGTCCTTTCATGAATTATTGTAAACATGTGACATGCAAACAGCTACTAAACCTTATGAAGTATTTATGACTTCTTTACTCCAGGAGTGCTTGGTGGAGTAGGTAGCCCATACGAGTGATGAAAAACACGTATGTTCAACGCCATTCAAGCCTTCATGAATCTGTTCTTACAGCTTTTCATGCTTGTTTAGCTTCTCATTGCTAAACAAGCATGATCCAAAGAGTAACAAACTGATTTGATAAATTATAGGGTAGAGACACGTTATATGTGATTGGGGTGATGACTTCCCCATTTATTCAAACACCAAACAATGTGCAACTGTATATGTGCTTGTAAATATGCCCATGCAGATATCATATATCCAATGTCCATGCACCTACAAGGGCATGCATGTGGATATGTAAAAACTCTACATACAGACATGTTAGCACAAGTCCTATGTTACCGAATCATAATAAGAAAAAACATGTCGGTCTACTTCACACATAAAAATGTACATGTGAGCATGCATATGTACATGCCCCAAATGCACACAATAAAGAACCACTTGGTGTGGACCATCTCAGATTCCACAGCTTTTAGATGGACCCTCTTGGATCGTGGAACTCTACTGCAAAACAATTGACTTTACAATAAATTTTGGCCTTGTTCAAAGAAAGTCGTTTTCAGCCACAATACAGAAGCTTGCCTAGTCATACCTTTTTTTAGAAAAGGAAAAGAAGAATAAGAAAACGAAAAAGAAGAAAAGGCAACATAAAAAGTAAGACTTGGCATCTCAGACACGTAAAGCCAACACAGAAAAGTGGCAACTCTCTCTCTCTCTCTCTCTCTCTCTCTCTCTCTCTCTCTCTCTCTCTCTCTCTCTCTCTCTCTCTCTCTCTCTCTCTCTCTCTCTCTCTCTCTCTCTCTCTCTCTCTCTCTCTCACACAGACACACACACAAAAAGTGGAGACAGGCCCACTGAATATAAAAACTTAACAACCTAAACGACCAGATATATTATCCATTAAGCCAAAGAAGAGGATAAGCTCGAAACAGAATAACATGGACAGCTCCTTCAACTTCAACCGAAAAATCTTTTTTCAATATAGAGCAAATTGTTAAGACCACCTACCGGAGGGGCATAACAATCTGGTAGATAAGTTGGATACCTGTGCGCACACACGCACCCAAGAAGACAAAAGCTAAATAAAAAACAAAGCCCATCATTAATATAAGGTGAAAGAATCAAGCGAAAACAGGGACAATTCAAAGAACGAAACACGAAGAAAATTCAGAAGAAAGACTAGCCAACGTTGCTTTTGATATTATCGACAGCTGCCCTAACAATGTGCGTAAAATATTTTCAATGTATATGAATATGGTTTCTAATAAACCCGCTTTCCTGATCAAGTACCGCCCATTAATAAAGTTTTAACTCTTCATAAGGCTCAAAACACTTAATTTTTTGGTACGCCAAAATAATCCGTTCTTGAAGAAGCTGTAACGCATCTATGTGAAGATCCAAGTTTTCTAACGAAATATAAATAGAAGCCCCAATTTACCCGATTGAATACGGATATGGATAGCCTTGTTGATTATAAACAACTGGCAAAGGATGTCCAAACTGTGGAGCTCCACCCAGCCCTCGAGCATTGAAGTCATTATTGACAGGAAAGAAACGAGGACCTACATGCAGAAAAATATGGTGAAGACTCGAGTTCATTCCCAAAAAACATAATACACTCTTCCTAATGCCATTTGATGAGTCTGATCCTGCAAGTCTAATTGCCACATATGAAGAACAGCTAGGCAGACCCAATGTCGGGATACGAATAGCGATCAATTGATGATTTGAAGTGGATGCAGTGGCACTAATCTTGGAATAAATGCTGATATCAAGTTGACAGTCATATCAAATGAAAAGAAGATTACCCAAAATGAACGAGAAATGTAAGAAGAATACGGCATGAACGAAGCATTGGTCAGCAATACATGAACGAATGGCAAGTTCGCAGCGTGAAGCGGATAGACTAAAAGAAAGAACATTGCCTTGAAACAGAGGCGTTCTCCCGCGAGGCCGTTGCACACCGAGCACTGCAAGGTTGCAATTTGTGCGTCGCCCATCAATGAAGGGCGCAGGGTTTTCACAGGCACGTCGTGCAGCGTCTGGATCGCGGAAAGTAACCTGCAGCACAAAACGAAGAAGGAGGGTGTGGAACATACTGAGCAACGCAAGGGAAAATAATAAAGGGAAAACAATAGAGTCGTCAATATCCCACATACGAAGCCATATCCTTTGGAACGGCCTGTTTGCCTGTCTATAATCACAACTGCTTCCACGATCTCTCCGAACTGTTCAAAATAACGTCTCATGCTTTCACACTGAGTCTCCCAGGCTAGTCCTCCGACGAAGATCTTGGTTAAGCTGGTGTCCGTCACGCTGGACGAGCTGCTGCTCCCGCTGCTGGGCCTTTGAGTCATAGCCTACGCCAACGTATTCCACCTGTCTACTTCACAGACGACAGAAGTTTTACCTGCAAAAGCGGCCCTCTTCTGTGCGTGAAGAGAGGAAGAGAGAATCTCAAACAGACATGTAGAAGTGTGACATCTTCATCATCTCATGGGTCTCGTTAGACGCACTAAACTGTGCCCAATTAAGCGGCCCTGATGCGCGTATGTATAACAGAGAAAGAGACGGGGAAAGAAGTCAGACTTCTCGTCACGGGTCACCGTAGAGGAGCCTTCTCTCGCTGTAGAGCTGGCCCCCTTGCGAGGATGACTGCTCTCGGGTCCTCAACTAGCCATCCCCCATTGTAAAAAAAGATATCTGCGTTAGATCCTTCCTCCCATCATCTGCACTCCCAACAAGGAGCATAATTTGGATCCTGCAAGGCTGCGCCCCTGCCCTCTCGCCTGCATGTGTGTGTTTGTGTGTGTGTGTGTAAGAGAGAGAGAGAGAGAGAGAGAGAGAGAGAGAGAGAGAGAAGCAACTTGCAAGTCCCGAGCTTGGAAGTTGGAAACGAGCTGCCACGGGCTAGAGGGAGAAAATCTCCAGAGGGAACTTCGAAAAACGACATCAAAAGGAAGCCGATGTAGGGGGTGTACGTAGTGATAGCATATTCCACACTTCCCATAATTGTGAAATCAGATCCTAATCATTTTCACGATGTGATCCCCACCTTCATATGGGGAAAGGCTTGATGTAGCGGGTTTTTTCATGTCATCCATTTAAATATAGAAGCTCCACTAATTGGGACTTAATCCACATTATTTTTAGAAAACAAATGTAAGCGATCTTGGCACTTGCCATGATATTAGATAAGATCATATTACATTAGATACATATGAATTTTTTAAGGTGGGTATAAAGAGGGTCTTTGCATGTATGAGTTGTTATTTCAAATTTCAAGTTTGATGGAAGAGTATACTGAATTTCAAAAAGAAAAAAGATGATACCTTTGAGTCGTGAAAAAAAAGCCATTAAATTGCAATTTGTATATTTTTTATGCTCTTTTGTTTATTATCGTCATCATGATAAAAAAAATGTCTACAAAACTTCAAAGGTGTTTCGTAATTGGAGATGGGTTGGTTAGTTTTCTAAGTTGTCTGTGAAGGTCACAAGCTCCAACCTCTTAACACTAGTGTTGTACTTGGACACTTTAGTGTCCTAAAAACGAGACATTATTTGATGAGTTTTTTAGATTATTAGAAGCAACCATTTATAAATGTAATTATAGAACATGTTAGTGCAAGGGATGAATATTCCTAAAAAAATACAGTTTTCTTTAAAGGATGTAAAACATAAAGATTTATCCATTAATTTTATGATGCTAATTTCAGTATTGGCACAAAAATTACAGTGATGTGAATTAGTGTTGATTTTTTATGAAAATCATGATCTCTCCATTTAATTTCATTGTTATAAATGCAATAAAATCTCTTATTTTATAAAGTTGAAAAATTTTCTATCCATAATTAGAGATTTATAAAGATTTTTACTAAGTTTATGGCATAAAAATAACCTCATATGTGCCATGATAGTGTTGTCATCTATGAATTATTTTGCAAAATAATGGTATGAATATGACTCATTTTTTATTATCAAAATACTATTTGAGAATGGTATGAATATGACTCATTTTTTATTATCAAAATACTATTTGAGATTTTAAAATCTAGAAATATATTTTTTACAAGTTTATGAATCAAATTTCTATGTAGTTCTTTTGAGTTAAAGAATATTATTGTTTTTCTATGCTAAGAAAAGGTGATTTGATAAGCAAAGATTGCATATGTTAAATTATTAAAGTTGATATGCTAGTTTGTTCTATATGAAGTAGTTTATAATGTTTAAAGAATTATTTTGATTCATATTATATACCTTATATCATTGAGGAAAACTAAATTTTTATGATGAAATTTTATTCTATGCAAAGTGGAATATGGCTATTCAATGAAATACCGAGATGGTTAATGGTATGTGAGATAGGTACACACATTATTAGTTCAAAGATATGTAGGATATTTGTGTGATACTTTATGATGCTTTTTAAAATATAAGACCTATTCGTATATTTCGGTAGTGTTGTCTATGAACACACTTAAGAGTGTAGGGGCATGTTTTCCCCTCTTTAGGAGGTTTTTTCCTCCAGCTTGTATATATGCTGCAAGAGAACTACGGGTCACGACCACCACATGCTAGAGAGATGACTCTCCTCCCAACCAAATGCCTCTATATATAGCTCTCTCCAGGAGACTGCCTGCTTGGGCAGGTGGATACTAACCATCCATGTGTCAGCCATGTAACTGCATGTACGCCAAGTGTCCTAGTCAACTCGAGTTAACTCAAGTGGATGCTTCTAGAAGGCTCTAGATCTCTTTGGGCAAAATACTCTCCCCATGTCCCCCATTGGGATTGAACCCAAGACCTCCTCCTTCACATCCTTGAGACTTAACCACTAAGCTAAGGGGATCACTTGTTCACAAGAGCACAAGACCTCCTAGTAAGTCTAAACTCGAGATCTTTGGTCATACACACGGATGACCAAACGGTGTCCGATTTCAGATCTGTCTGAACCGGTTGGATCCTTGGATCATAGACTTACTTTATTACATTATTTCCCCTTTGGAAAAATATTTTCGTCAGCTATATATCTACTGTAGGCAACCCCCGAGCCTCATGTTCTAAAACTGGAAGAACATGGTCATGTTCTAGAACTGGAAGAACGTGCCTCATCTTTGTGGTGGCATCCCTGCCCAAATGATTCAAAACACTGTCTTTGCACTTTAATGAACTGGACAAAGTACAAACTAGTGAAAGAATAATAAGGGTGGATCTAAAAACATCCCTGGCCAATTCACAGTTTTCTTGATGTGCGATCTAGGCACAAACATGTGAACTAGGTGGATTCAAATTACTAGTCCATTTCTGGGCATGACTGGTGCATGGACTTAGTAACGAAGGCGGGATTCTTATCCCTCACAAGACTTTGAGAACTCTTGATTCACTTGAATTTCATTTGGAGAACTTGAAGTTTGGTTGTCCCAAACATATAACTTGGATGTTTGTACAATGGTTAACTTCTATCCTAACCACAAGATACTAGTGTGGTAACCAACATCAGTGTGTCGACCCACTCATGTTCTATTGATGAATTTTGTATTCAATAATGCTTCACTTGAGACTAAGTTTAGGTCACATTCAATCTTTCTAACTCCTTACTGGGAATGCAATTCTTGTGCATTTCTTTGAGTCAAAAGAGTGAATTTACCAAGTTATACTAGGAACTTGATGCTTGACTTAGTCAATAAAATCCTTGGTTGAAAAGATCAACTCAAATAAAAGTCCAACTTTTTCAAAAATTTATCAAATATTTCTGATCGACAACACAAGCTTGAAGTATTCTAATAAGATCTTGGAAGTTACTTACTTCATATCTTCGGTTTCCTTGATCTTGAAGTTATCTTGAAGTATCTTGAGATCCTACTTTCATCCTTCTTGAATTAAACTCCTTCTTTGAAGTCTTAATTCCTTTGAGGATCAAATCTAACTTCAAGATCCAATCTAGGACTAAAAGATAATTATCATCCCACGGTCCAATGTCCCATACCATCTTTCCTACATCAATCTGAGTATAAAATCTGCTGTCCCATACCACCCTATTTTATATTCACATTAATGTGTGGATGATATTATCCTAAAGTCTAAACATCTCTTGATAGAGTACCCTCTTGCTTCAATTTTTTATGAGAATTTTAAAGTTTCAAGCATTACTTCTAACTAGATATTCTAGGTTTTGATTCCTTCACATGATCGTCTCATAATCATGTGCTTTGTTAAACTTGAAAACCTCTTGATAGAATATCTATTCCTCTTTGCTAGGGTTTTCAAATGAAAACCAATCAAAATTCCAAGTACTTGAATTTTCATAGATTCAAGTTCAATTGGTTTATCCTTAACCAATTTGTAGCGACAAGAGCATTTGACTTCTTGTCTTTAGATTCCTTTCTTACTGATGCTTCAGGTACCTACCCGGGGACTTTATAGGAATCTCTCTACTGCTTAAGTCTAAGCATCCGTGCATGCTTTCTAGATTTGTACCAAAATCCCTTTAAGGATAGGTAAAATTTATGTTTTACCTTCCACAGACTTAAGTACCATCGTCATGTTTGCAGACTATATTCTTGGAATTTCTTCACTTTGTTCAGTCTTGGAACAACTTACTGTTTTCACAATTTTTCATCGGATAAATGGAACGTGAGTGAATAATTCCCAAAATGAATTTTATTGCCAATACTTGGGCAATCTATAGAGTAGTTCCAAGCGCACATTCTTGGGCCAAGCTTGATCAAGTTTAGTTGACCTTGCAACTAAAATAAAGATTTATCCTTTATCTTTAAAGATCTCCTGAACTATCTAAAGCTTCTTTGCTTACTTGCAAGATTTTTAGAGATCTTTCCCTTACTTAAGACCAAACATATACTAAGACCTTTCAGATTCTAAAGCTAAGAATCTTTGATACACTTGCAGGTGATATCAACCATTTGGACTTTAAGTACCACTTCTGTTGGTTTGGGACGTCTAAGGAACTACTTAACAAGCAATCATGCATATGTGAATGCCTTTTTTTGCATACAAATGCATGTGAGTGCATGCACATGTTGGCATTCTCCTTTCATGCATCAAACCTAATTCAAGCAATTTCTTGAGCTTGAAAATGCATGTGTGCATCCAATCATCCATGCACAAACAATCTATCTTTTACCTTACAAAAGGTTATAAATATACATGTGCACAGACTTGATTGCATCCTATTCCTTTTGCAAGCAAGAAGAAAATGTGTATGGTGCATGAAAACATTCTTTTGAAAGGAGAGATGCACCAACATTCTTTCATAGATGCATGCCTATGTTTGCTAAGTGTTTCTATTCTTGATGCTTCTCTATTTTGCTTTCATTAAATTGCGTATAATGCTTTCAAATTGAAAATTCTTTTCCTACTTCAATATAAATAGCAATGCATTCTATATGAAAGCACAAAGCAAAGCAAGTATGGAAATGAAGACATCAACTTGTAAAGTACTTAGCTCCACATAGAGCTACGTCCTTCCATTGATCCTTTGAAGAGCTCGTTCTCCATCCTTTGAGATCTCCATGTGCATGGCTTGTAGTTCTCCCTTCTCTTGAAAGTAGATCTCGCTTGACTACTTCGTTTGAAGTAGATAAAGCATCTTCTGTATCTCCAAAGACTTTGGCTCATATTTGAAAATAACTTAGCTTTGATACCAAGGAATCTCAAAGTATGCACTCAAGTTCAATTGGAGATAGCTTCTTGATTTATACTTCACATCATGCCGGGTTTCTTACCTCTAGAGGTTTGCATGAACTATGGGAAGCCAAGCCACTGTTGTTTCATGGTTGAAGCAATATTCCATTACCACAAGGTTGGGTCAAGACCTAGTGGTCGCAGTAATGGTCGAAACTATTATTGCTAGCTTCGGGAGTTTTTCTAGCATCAATATTTGTTTTATTAATATATATATATATATATATATATATATATATATATATATATATATATATATATATATAAATATATATATATATATATATATATATATATATATATATATATATAAATATATATATATATATATATATATATATATATATATATATATATATATATATATTAACTAGAACAAGTTCAACATCGTGGCTACAGTAGCAATGATATAATAGGATAAGCTCAAAGTCACAGGCATGGTAGGATGGAGTTTGAAAAGCAATGCCTTCTTATCCTCGGCAATCAGTAACATGTCTGTGCAACTGAATAATATCAAAAAGTACAATAAATTCATAGCGCGATGATCGTGGCACAATGGAAATGCACTTCTTAGCGATGCCTATATTCAATCGACAGCGAGTCTATCATCTAAAGACTCTGTCTGCATGAAAACATAACATACTTATCCATGTAATAAGATCACATGGATGACGGCTGGCTGCATAATGAGTTTATTGTTCGCATTGATGCGAGTTCGATCCTCCCGAGCAACTAACCACCTTTAAGAATGGCGCAATGGAGAATCGGTTCATCTGAACAAAGAAGCCGCTTGATCGAATCCTGTGGCTGCTAGAGATTGAGAAAACTTGCAAAATAAATCGAGTAAATTGGTAATTTGCATCTCGTCGATGCACGCACGAGATGGACTCATAAAAAATGCAAATGCCAAAAATCCAACACCTTGTTGCGTTCAAATCTGGAACCGTTTGCTTCTACTATAGAAAGAATTTGCTGCGCCATAACAGAGAAGTTGTTTTCTTTTGCAAAATCTTCTTAAAACAGACGGCAAGATTACAGATATGAAAATAGACGCATAGATATAGAGTACGCTATCACACCATGTGGAATACCTCCCGAGTTCAAATCTCATGTTTTGCATGAGATTAGATGTAATATATGGCATTGAACTTTTGTTGTGCTAAGATAATGGGCCAAGTTAATCGAACCAAATATATCTCCAACAAGATTTTGTTGAGTTGGCACGCGATCGGTAGCTACTGCACAGGCTGGAGCGTGATCATAATCTTTTTATGCTTTGTTTGATTAACAGTGCAATCCACCATGGCACATCCTTTTCTCCTTGAGAGCAGCACAGAAGTGGCATGTACGACTCGCCTTATGCTGACCCGAGATGGAAACTCGATAGCGAACAGAAGAGAGTGGCCCATCTAAAGGGGCTGAAATGGTAGAGCGACAGACAGAGTATCCTAGATGTAAGATCAGATAACATAAAATTAAAAGACATTACGAATAACTCCTCTCAGCATCTGAGCATAACGGATCAGTAGTCTCTATGATTGAGATGTTGGTGGTTCGATTCCTCTGCCTACTCGCTGATTGCAGAGATGAAAACGTTTTCTTTTGCTGCTCCAATTCGAAGAAAGAGAGAGAGCTAGCAAATTCCGTAGATAAATGTGCTGCCCGAATGCAAATAAATTCTTGTGTGAGAAAACACAAGATGAAGATGACAAACTTCCATAAATCTCCATGAAAGATATCCATAGAAGTTATGCCTAGAGAGGATGATGAGCCCTCAAGGTCACCATGGAAGCTTCACCTATGGCTTTGATACCAATGCAAGAGAACTAGGGGTTACGATCACCACATGCTATAGAGATGACTCTCCTCCCAACCAAATGCCTCTATATATAGCTCTCTCCAGGGGACTGCCTGCTTGGGCAGGTGGATACTAACCATCCATGTGTCAGCCATGTAACTGCATGTATACCAAGTGTCCCAGTCAACTCGAGTTAACTCAAGTGGATGCTTCTAGAATGCTCTAGATCTCTTTGGGAAAAATACTCTCCTCATGTTCCCCATGGGGATTGAACCCAAGACCTCCTCCTTCAGATCCTTGAGACTTAACCACTAAGCTAAGTGGATCACTTGTTCACAAGAGCATAAGACCTCTTAGTAAGTCTAAACTCGAGATCTTTGGTCATACACACGGATGACCAAACGGTGTCCAATTTCAGATCTGTCTGAACCGGTTGGATCCTTGGATCATAGACTTACTTTATTACATATGCCTATAACCCTAATGGATTACTTATCATTGTACATTCACTTGGTAATACATTCAGTATTGTGTGTTGTGCTCCAAGCTTCTTCTTCTTCTTCCTTGTGTTGTTCGTGTGCTCCTGCAGACCTCAAACTCCAACAATTGGTATCCGAGCAGGTCACCTTTCATCTAGGTCATCATCAATACCCCTCTGGTCACAGTCTCAGGATCACACAAAAATTGGTGAGCATACTCACTCTTATGCACTATCATAGCACCTATGGAGGTAATTTCTTCCTTTTGCACCAGACATATATACACGTTTTGGTTTGTTAGCACAAGCACCTCTAAATCTGCTACAGGTTTAACATCGCTTGATAGGGTAGTTCTGTTCAACTTTTTGAGATACAATCATTTTTTTTGCATCATGGTATTTTAATGATCAATGGCCATGGCTGAAAGCAATGATGTATTCTGTATGTTGGTTGTTGACGACAAGTTGGATGGTACCAATTACCCAATGTGGGCATATATGATGCATCATTTATTGGTCATAAAAGGATTGTGGAATATTGTGCAAGGTGTTGAAAAATGACCTAATACACCTCCAAATACTATTATTGAAGGTGATGTAGATGGCGTTGACGATGATGATCTTCAAATTCCTGTTCGTGCTACGGTTCCTACTACACCTACTATAGAGCAACTTCAATGGGATGGCAGAGATGCTCATGCATATGCATTGATAGCCTTGCCTATCGAATATGCCATTATCCTTCATATTCACTCTTGCAAAACAACAAAGGATACTTGGAATACACTTACCACTTTATATCAAGCAATCTTTGAAGGAACAATTAATTTCTACTAATGAAGTCTTGCCAAACAATTCACTTGTTCAGATCACTATTTTGAATGGTCTTCCAAATTCATATCACACCAAGCATGAAGCAAAATCCACTAGTGGACACACGAGTGTCATAGCAACCAGCCCAACTTGAGTCAAAAAAAGCATATAAATCTTGCGTTAGTGATTCCCCCTTGGGATAAAACAATCCAAGTAGCCAGGTACCACTCAAGTACCAAAATATGCGCTTAATCACCTACCATTGCTTGACACCTGGGCAATGCATAAATCTGCTCATATGTGAGACAACAAACTGGATATTGGGCCAAGTAATGCATAACTAAATCAAGCATCCAACAACCTACTGATAGAGAATAGCATCAAATTCATCTCGAGCATCATGAAGACTCAATAGTAAACCTATCCATAGTTGGAAAAATTCGCGTGCCAAACGCCCCCGAGTGGTTCGAAATGTTCGATACGTACGGATCGTTCCGTACGACGTTCGGAACGTCGATCATTTATTGTATAAAAAATGGTTTTATAATTCATAACCCAACGAACGTACAGTTCGTTTTTTCGAAACGCGTGTCCTCTACAATCGTTCGCAAGCGCCGGTCTGAACTTCTGAAGCTTGACCATCAATCGACTGAGGTGACATGCTCATCCTCACATGCATCATTCTACATATTGTGCCATTCCACATAGCTACATGCCTTGAGTTCTACGTTTCCAGAATCTACATGCGTTTCCAGAATCTTCAGCTTTTCCAGAAGGCACAATAGACTTTTTTGTCCATCAATATCTTTAGGATAGTTAAAACAAAGTCAATAATGCCTACTTTTCAGAGAGCAATAACAAAAAATATACACACAAAATATTCATGAAGTGGTCGAGGCCTCTTTATCATAACCATGTTGTGAAACATTTCATTCTATGTAAGGGTCCAGGGATTTACAAAGAATCTCAATGCATCATACCGTACTTCTTTTGTTTCTGTGCACATACAGCTGCCAGCAAGAGAACAACAGTTGACCATCGTCATATTTTTATCCATAGATTCCAGACTCCACAGTGCACACCCACACAATTTGATTTTAATTTTTGCTCATGCTCACATGCATCATGCGAGCAGCCACATGCACATTGCATATTGCATAATGTCACAATGCACATTTAATATGCAATGTGCATTGTAATCTATAAATTGAAAGTTCTAATGTTTTTCTTTTTTGACATTTGAATTTTGAATATAGGTCTATCATCATGCCGAAGAAGACCCATCCATATTGGGACGCACATACCATAGTGGCAGGGCCCACCACCGCCTCTTCTAGTGGAGGTGGAGCAAAGTATTGGCAATGCAAGTATTGCAAGACTAGTTTCAGCAGCACCATTACACGAGTCATATCCCATGTTTCAGGTATTGGTGGCAATGGCATAGGGGCATGTACGGCTGTTCCTCATGACATTGCAAATGTGATTATTGCTGAGCAAGGACGCATGTTTAAAGGTAAGGTTCTCCCTGGTAGAGAGCAAAGAGCAAAAGATGATGATGCACTTCTTCATCCTCAAAAGACAGATGAGAGGCGTGCTTCTGAAAGAATAAATATTCAGCATCATGGTGGTGGAAGCAGTAATCAGTCAAGAAAAAGGCCTCCTATGGATGATGCTTCACAGTTCTCATGTGCATCGGATGGAGTTCATACTAGTACTTCTACTATACCACCTCCTTCCTCTACACATTCTCATACTCAGTCCACTTTACGTGGGTGTGTATATTCGGAGAGTTGGGTGAAGGAGAGAAAAAGAATTACAGAGGTGGAGATTGCACGTACTCTTGTGGAGTGCAATCTCTCTTTTAATGTTTTATGTACAGCGCAGTGGAAGAGGATGATCAGAGCATGCACTGATGTAGGTCCTCTGACAAACACAGATACATGGAGAGATGTGGAGTATCATCGGATGCGCAAGGGTATGCTAGCTGAGGAGAGAGAGCGTATTGACATTTCCCTTGCGCCGATTAGAGAGAGTTGGGTGCAGTATGGATGCACGATCATGGCTGATGGTTGGAGCGACTTTCGACATCGACACATGATAAATATTTTGGTATCATCATGCTTAGGTATATCGTATACCGAGGAATTAGTGTTCACTATCTTCAAGTGCTTTATTTATTTTGTTTATGACTTCATTGGTAAGAATAGGCTGAGTAGACTTAGGGGTCCATTGCGAACGACAGTGGTGGATTCCCAATGGGAGCTTATGGCATATGCACACACAGAGGCTGCAAGAAATGTGCGGCTTACTTTATTGGATGATTAGTTATGGGAGCAAATTGATCACATCAGCCATACCTTGAGACCTTTATGGAAGTTGCTACGTCTCACAGATATGGAAGGTTCTACATTGGGCCTTCTATATCCGATGTTCCATGAGATGCGCACATCCATAGAGATGTGTATATACATATCAGGAGAGAGGTATGCACATTGCATAATTAATTTGTGTTTTGTTTTTTCTTTTTGTTAAATATATTAATGTCGATCTTTAAATTTGAATTTTTATCTTTTATTTCAGGAAAGAGAAGATTTTACAGATTATTGATACTAGATGGGATTTTATGGGACGTCCTATTTATGGTATAGCTGCTCTACTCCATCCTCTTTATAAGGGGCCAGATTGGATGCATAATCCTGATCTGCTAGGAGCACGCGATGACTATCTTGGTCGTGTTCTAGATATTGATATGCAGGTCCAGTTTGACAGAGACTTTATCACATACATGACATGTGTTGGTCCAGCGTTTAGTCGACCTACTGTATTCAACAGGGATATTTGTAAGAGCCCTGTGGATTGGTGGGAGACTTATGGATACAGTGCTCCAACTGTAAGAAGAATTGCTCTCAGAGTGCTTTCACAGGTAGTGAGTACTAGGTTATAATAAGAGTTTTTGAGTTCGTAATACGTATTTATGTTAAGTCAAATGTGGTACAGGATTGCTCCGCTGGTGCATGTGAGCGGAATTGGAGTGCATATTCTTTGATTCACACAAAGATACGCAATAGACTTAGCACTCAACAACTTCAAAATCTTGTGTATTGTCGAGCAAATCTAAAAGTTGCTCGTAATTTGAAAACCATGAGAAGACCTATTCAGGTAAATTTCTATCTTATTTACAACTCACTATTTAGTATGAGAAAAATTGTATCTACTAATCTCAAAAGCATATTCTAATTTAGAAAATCTCTTGTAGGTGGATCCCGATTCAATTGAGTGGTCTATGGATAGAGCTCCCGCACTTCTAGAGAGAGAGGAAGAGGAGGAGATCTATCGTATGTTACATAGAGAGCTTGAGGTTGTCGGTAAGCGAGTAACACGATCAAGGGCGAGCACCTGTCCTCCTTTAGTTCAGATGCACCCTTCCACATCTTCTTTGCCAATTCGTGGACCATGGCCACGTCGAGCACGAGGTGGACGATCGACAGCTACAGGACGTGGATCGAGCACATTGGAGAATACATCTCTTCCATTGGATGATATTACTACATCAGAGTCTGATGATGAGGATAGCATATTCCATGCTTCTTCGTCAAGCTCTGAGAGCTTGGATGATTGATCATTGATATTTGTTGTAGTATTGACTCTTGATCATTTATTTATATATCATTTTTAGACACTGATGTAATGGAAAAAGTGCTTGAGTATTTTTTGATATCTACATTCCAATTTCTATTCTGTTACATGTGTTGAATCTTGAATCCTTATCAAGATTCATGATTCTTGATTTTAGTATATGTTGTAAGACATAGTTGTAACTTGTAATGTTTTTATATGTTTATAACTAACGTACCGTTCCGTACCAAACCTCCTTACCACGAACCGTACACGTACCTTACACGTACCGTACATGTACCATACCAAATGTACCGAACCACCTTGAACCTATCTCCATCTCCATAGGAGTGGCAATAGGTTTGCAGTCTTCAAGGCCAAAACACTGCAATAATGTGTCAATATATTTCATTTGACACAAAGCTATTCCACCATCAACTTGCATAAACTGAATGCCCAAATAATGATGCAAATGCCCCAAATCAAACATCTCAAATGAGGCATGCAAATCAGCCTTAAAATCAGCAATATGCTTCTCATGAGGACCAATGAGCAGCATGTCATCAACATACTCAACAATGATCAAAAGTACATCATTTGCACACTTAACATATAAGGTGCTCTTAGTTGGACTATTCTCAAAACCATGTGCGATTAGATAGGCATATATCTTTTCATACCAAGCACATGGTGCTTGCTTTAAACCATATGATGCCTTCTTTAACCAACGCACCTGGTTTTCATGCCCTTTTTGCACAAAGCCACGAGGCTGAAAAACATACACTTCTTCATGCAAGTTACCATTCAAAAATGTTGTTTTAATGTCCAACTAATGTACATTCCAACCATGATGAGCTGCAAGTGCACAGATGCTATGAACAATAGTCATTCGGCATGTAGGTGCAAAGGTTTCATCAAAATCAATGTCTCTTTCCTATGCATAACTCCCTGCAACAAGCCTAGCCTTATACCTGACAATCGTTCCATCATGTTTATGCTTCATCTTGTATAACCACTTTGTGCCAATGGCCTTCTTGCTAGGAGGCAAGTCACATAAAGACCAGGTACCATTTTTCATGATAGCATCATATTCAGATTGCATAGCAGCCATCCAGTTTTCTGAATTTTGTGTTTCATCAAACGAAACAGGCTCATTGTCATCACAGAGACTAGGGGCAGCCATACCATAGAAATTTGATGCAAAAGAAGCACTATGAGAGCCAAAAGGAGTATGATATGACAAAGGTGCATCTAAGATGTTGTCACACAAAGTCTACACAAGCCATTTTGGCATAGTTTTTTCCTCTTGAATATAAGTTCTCTCATCATCACATGAAACCTGTAAAGGCTGAGAAGTTGCCCCATTAGGATCAGCACTAGACTGTCCACCTGTAAAAAGAGGGAGCAAAGTATCATACATGTCTTTGGAGCTAATAGATGTCTCCTTAGTACATGAAAGTAATGGCTGAATATCATCTTCCACAAAAACAACATCACAGTTAACCAAGATGCATTTATTATATGGATGATACAAACGATATCCTTTGCTTTCAAAACTGTACCCAAAAAAATACATTTCACTACTTTATCATCTAATTTTCTACGATGTTGTTCAGGCACTAATGCATATGCCAAACAACCAAAAACACACAAATGAGCACCAAACAGCTTGGGACCATGCCAAGCCTCATATGGAGTGATAGACTGCCGCACTTTACTGGGACACCTGTTAAGTACATATGCTACACACATAACAGTCTCAAGCCAAAAACTATGTGGTAAAGCTTGGGCACTCTTGACCATAAACCTCACCATCTCCATGAGTGACATGTTCTTCCATTAAGCAACTCCATTCTGTTGAGGTGTATACGACACTGTACACTGATGTTTTATCCCACGTTCAGCTAGAAATGCATTAAAATTAGAAGCCATATATTCCCCCCTCGATCAGAACAGAGGGTGCCCATTTTACATGCTGACAGATTTTCTGTCAAAACCAGAAACTGTTTGAAGCACATAAACACTTCAAACTTTGCTTTCAATGGACATATCCATGCCTGCCTAGAAAAATCATCAATGAAATTCACAAAGTAAAGATATTTTCCAAAAGAAGGTGTTTGCATAGGACCACAGACATCACTATGTACAAGCTACAATTTCTAAGTAGTTGGAACTGAACCATGTTTTGGGAATGAGAAACACTACATTTTGCCCAAAATACAGCCTTCACATACATGTTTACCAGGTGCCTCAAGTTTGGGCAAAGAGGACACCATTTCAGATTTCTACAGGCATAGAAAACTAGCAAAATTCAAATGACCAAAGCGTGCAATGCCAAAGCTTTGCATCTGAAATAGCCTGAGAATCATGTACTGCACATGCTGAGTCATTCGCAGATTTTTCATAGTCTATGAGCTTATACAACCCATGACATAAAATGCCAGAAGCAATAATCATGTCGCCATTTGACACATCATGAATTGTACATCTGTCATCAACAAATTTCACAACCAAGCCAATCTTGGCTAAAGCTGAAACTGGTAACAAATTCTTCTTGATCCCTAACACAAATAAAACATCCGACAATGTAAAAGAACTGCCATCAGCAGTAGTCAGAATGATCTTACCAACTCCCATGACAGGATAAGAGGGGTTGTTGGTGCATGTGACAATATTCCCTATAAGAAGGCTCAAGTGAAGTGAAGAAACTACCTGCCAGGTAATATGTTTGGTTACCCCACTATCAAAGTACCAAACATCTGAGTCTACTGCAGACATACACTGCTCATGAGAAGATGGGTCAAAACTACAAACACTAGTAAACGTCCATTCTTCATTCTGCACAAGATTAACAGACTCTATTTTCAATGTAGAGGCCTCTGCAACAACCATTCCGACCTCTTTTTTCTTTGCCTCTTTAGCAGCCAGTTTTGGACAACTCTTAATGACATGATCATTTCTTATACAGTATTTCCAAAACAATTTGTGCTTTTCTGATTTCTTCTCATCTTTGTCTTCCTTCTTTCAATGTGCAGCATTTGCAGATTTTTGCTTACTAATAGATGAGCTCCATTTACCTTTGCCCTTCTGAGGCCGCTACACCCAAAATAGAGTCTGCTAATCTTGTGGAGAATGAAGAATGGGCATTTAATATTGTTTGCAGTTATGACCCTTCTTCTCATGAATAGTGTATGTTTGCCATATACTCAAATGTTTTGTACTTTCACAATGAAGCAACCAAACATATTACCTCATAGCATTGTTCCTTCAATTCATTTGAGCCTGTGCCTATAGGGAATACTATCACATGTGCCAAAAACTCCTCTTATCTAGTCATGGGAGTTGGTAATATCATTTTGACTACTACTGGTAGTTCTTTTACATTTTCAGATGCTTTGTTTGTGCTAGGGATCGAGAAAAATCTATTGTCAATTTCAACATTAGCCAACATCAGCTTGGTTGTCAAATTTGTTAATGACACATGTATAGTTCATGATTTGTAAAATGGTGATGTTATTATTGCTTTGTGCATTTTATGTCGTGGGCTATATAAGCTCATAGACTATGCAAAATTTGTCAATGATTCAACAATTGCAATTCAAGATTCTTAGGCTATCTCATATGCAAAGCTTTGACATGCACACTTTGGTCATCTAAATTTTGCTAGTTTGCTATGCCTGAAGAAATCTGAAATGGTGTCCTCTCTGCGCAAACTTGAAGCACTTGGTAAACATGTCTACGAAGGCTATATTTTGAGCAAAATGCAGCATTCCTCCTTCCCAAAAGATGGTTCAATTCCAGCTACTCAAAAATTATAGTTCTTATCACGATCTTAACTCAGGTGCACACAGAGACAATAGATATGCAAGGAAACGAGACAAAACGCAGTATTGGGTGCAATATCCCCCCATGCACTCTATTTTGACAGTCCATAGAGTGCATGTATTTATAGGATTTTTTTTATTATGCCGAAATAGTGGTTACATGAGAGCAGCTTCGAAAAGCATGTGTGAAAGTAAAAGTCGGTCTCTTTTGTAGAGAGCCTTTGCTTTTAATAACATAAATTATAGTCTACAACGACCCTTATTCTAACCACTAATTTACTAACTATTTCTAAAAATAGAACCCTCTATGTGGGTTTATTTACAAATTATATAAATGATAAATCGGATTATTGATCTCATCCTTTCATGCCTTTCATGCCCTCATGAACCTTCAACTGCTATATCAAAAACATCAAAACACATTAATCCATTAATAAATTAGCACTCCAACAATTCCTTGTTCAACACATTCTATAATTCATAACAGTAGCTTATTTGTAGTGATGTATGTGGTCCTATGCAGACACCTTCTTTTGGGAACTATCTTTACATCGTGACTTTTATTGATAATTTTTCTAGGCATGCATGGGTGTATCCATTCAAAGCAAAGTCCCAAGTTTTTATGTGCTTCAAATCGATTTTGGTTTTGGCTGAAAATTTGCCTACATGTAAAATGGGCACCCTCCATTTTGATCGAGGGGGGAATACATGTCTTCTGATTTTAATGCATTTTTGGCTGAGCGTGGGATAAAACATCAATGTATAGTGCCATATACACCTCAAAAAAATGGTGTTGCTAAAAGAAAGAACATGTCTCTCATGGAGATGGCAAGGTGTATC
The DNA here is from genome assembly GCA_020310875.1 of Ceratopteris richardii. Lineage (NCBI taxonomy): Eukaryota > Viridiplantae > Streptophyta > Polypodiopsida > Polypodiales > Pteridaceae > Ceratopteris > Ceratopteris richardii. The sequence goes on along the minus strand of CM035435.1, from coordinate 94,167,529 downwards.
GTCAAAAGTCAGGCTCTACCACATAGTTTCTGGCTTGAAGTTGTTATGTGTGTAGCATATGTACTTAACACGTGTCCCACCTGTTATCGTTAGTGTCCATGTGAAAGGCCAAATGGCCACCGGACACTTATTTTATATGTTCTTAAATAAAACATATAGTGGCCTACTCAGTCACAGACTATAAGTTCGACTGCATTTGTAAGACCTAAGAAGTCTGTCTTCATGTTCCCTGTGTACTGTGTTTTTCTACATATTCTTCAACCTCTGTGCAGAGTACTGTGTGCATCCTTAGGAGCTCAATTTTCTAATCTGAGGATATTGTCGTGGAGCTCTCAAGAAGGAGAGCGCATCATGGTGCATCGCCATCAAATTACTTCATCGATATCAGAGCAGTTTGATGCAAAAGCTTTGTTCCTTTTGTGCGAGCGAACGAGCACCCCCCCTCCAGCTTTCTCCAAGGCTTACAACTAAGGTGGCCACCAAGGCATAGACCTTGGCATACCTTGTCATCCGAGTCACCGAAGTCACCGTTGGCACCATTGGCTGCACGTGAGGGAGGACCTCAACGATCAAGGAAGATAGAGGTTCCAGGTACTTCTGGGGAGGTCACCCATCCCATTACTGTTCCCCCCATATCTCGCTTAATCATGGCAATCTCTTGCCACTAAGCTAAACTCTTGTGGTATCTAAAGAAGGGGAAAGACTAAGGTTAACATTACCTTGAACATGTTTAGGTCCCACAAAGCTTCATTCTTTGCTTTCAAACCCTGTTTTTGAAGCATTTTTGGGGTTTCTTTTTTTGGAGTACTTTTCCACAGAGTTCTCTTCACACAGGTCCAAGAACATCAAGAAGAGTGTTCTTTCTACTTCTCCAACAACAAATATCAACCTTTGGGGTTGTGTTTTCATCCACACTCGTAAAACTACAGGTTTCTCGAAAGGTTTTTCAGTTTTGGTGGGAGCAAACACTTCAAATTTAGACAGGTTTTTGAGGCTAAAACATCAGAGTTGATAGACTCTTGCAGGTGTTGTTGGCTAGTTTTTGGGTTGTGCATTTAGCCTTTTAGTGTCATTTTACTACATATATTGAACACGTACACACCATGTACGCTTCTGTGGATACAACTTATGTACATCCATGTACTCATTGATATAGCGGTTACGTTTTTGCATAAAGCCTTTTACGTTTGCTAAAGAGGGTCATGATGAGGTTTTCTTAATTGGAAGACACCCAAATGTTGGGGTCTCTTTGGTGATGCAGGTGGAAGACTTACCCAGCCTCACCATAGGAGATGTATGATAATTGTTCATAGGTGCTTGATAAGCCTAGTTGGCTTCTATTGGTAACTAATTATATGCAGTGGAGTCATTGACTCGCTATGCAGGAAAACATGTCAATACTTGTTGTTTTATGATATTTTGACATTGGTCATATGCTCATTTTGCAAAGGCTACTCTCGCAAACTTTTTGTAGATTTTTGGTTTAGTCAACTATAGAGTGGTCTATTCACTCCTTGATACACTTATTTGTTGGTGTTTGGACTCTTCTAGCTCCATTATCATTCCATTCAGTTCTCTACCATCATGGCATTTGAGGTCTCACGCAAGTCTAGTGGATCAAGGTCTAGTTCCAGTGTTTGGAGGAGGAGCTATAACTTGTAGGGAAAAGACCATTTTGAGATCCGAAAATTTGATGGCACAAACTTTGCTCTATGGCAGATGGAAGCTTGATATGCTTGATACTTTATATCAATGATATGTTGATTGCTGGGAAGTCCTCTTATGACTTATCAATTCTGAAAAAGAAGATGATTCAGACATTTGATATGAGGGATTTGGGGGATGCCAAACATATTCTTGGCATGCACATTACTCTTGATAGGAGTATAAGATGCATATACTTGTCTGAAAGTGAGTACATAACCAAAGTACTTCACTGGTTCAATATGCAGGGTGGAAAGGCATTGAGTACACCTTTACCCACATATGTGAAATTGAGCAAGGATGATTGCCCCAAAGCAAATGAGGAAAAGGAATTCATGACCAAAGTTCCCTATCAGTCTACTGTTGGTAGTCTCATGTATGCTATGGTAGCTACGAGACTAGACATTGCATTTGCAGTGGGAGTTGTGAGTAGATATATGTCTAATCTTGGCAAGAAACATTGGGAAGCGTTCAAGATGATTTTGAGATATTTGAGTGGCACGAAGGACAAGTGTCTATGCTTAGGTAGAGGGAAAGCATCCATTATTGGTTACACAGATTCTGACTATGCTGGTTGTGTAGACAATCGTAAGTCTACATCAGGGTACATTTTTCATTTTGCTAGAGGTGCTATCTCTTGGAGATCTTGTCTTCAAGAATGTACAACTATTTTCACTACAAAAGCAGAGCATGTTGCAGCAAGTGAGGCATGTAAGGAAGCATTGTGGCTTTCTCGTCTTGCTTATGATATGGGTTTACCTCAGCATGTACCCCGTTTGCTCAGTGATAGTTAGAGTGCCATTGCTTTGGCTAAGAATCCGGTCTATCATGCAAAGACCAAGCACATTGAGGTGAGGTATCACTTCATTAGAGATTTCTTAGCCACTAAGCGCATTATTCTTGAGAAGGTTCACACTCAAGATAGTGCTACAAATGCTTTGACTAAAGCTTTACCACATGATAGCTTTCAACACTATTGTCACTTGATGGGGGTTACTTGATTCATGATCTTACAAAATCACTTGTATACTATGTAACATGCCCATCAGGTGGGAGGTATAATTTTTGTACTTACACTCAGGTATTTCTTTATCATTCTTTATTTTTTCTCTCATAGTTACTTTGGACATATTGGCCTTTAGTGGGATATTGATACTGTTAGTGTCCATGTGAAAGGCCAAATGGCCATCGGACACTTCTTTGTATATGTCTTGAATAAAACATATAGTGGTCTGGTCAGTCACAGACTATAATTTCGACCGCATTTGTAAGACCTAAGAAGTCTGTCTTCATGCGCCCTCTGTACTGTGTTTTCCTGCATATTATATAGCCTCTGTGCGGAGTACTGTGTGCGGCCTTAGGAGCTCAGTTTTCTACTCCGAGGATATTGTCGTGGAGCTCTCGAGAAGGAGAGCGCATCATGGTGCATCACCATAAAATTACTTCACCACCTAAGCACTGCAATCTATTGCTACATATGAGGCTTGGCATGGGTGCAAGCCATCTATTTCTCATCAGTGTGTCTTTGGTTTTTTGGCATATGCATTAGTGCCCTAATAACAATGTAGAAAATTGGACTATAAAGAAATGAAATGTATTTTTGTTGGGTACAATTCTAAAAGCAAAGGCTATCGTCTGTATCATCCATAGACTAAAAGCATTTTGGTTAATTGTGATGTTTTTGTGGAAGATGCAATTCAACCATTACTTTCATGTACTAAGGAGACATCAATTAGCTTCAAAGATGTGTATGACACTTTGCTTCCTCTTTTTACAAATGGACAATCAAGTGCTAGTGCAAATGAGGCAATTTCTCAACCTTTACAATTTCCACATGATGATGTAGATCATTCCATTTCTAATGCAGATTTACATGATTCACTTATTGATGAGAAGGTTGATATAGAGGAGGCAAAAATTATGCCTAAATGGCTGGTGCATACTTTGCAAGATAGCAAATTAGATGCACCTCTAATACTCTTTCATGCTCTCATAGTGCTTCTTTTGCATTACATTTTTATGCAATGGTTGCCTCTAGTCTTTATGATAAGAAAGAGATAGTTTCTTTTGATGAGGCATAAAATTCAAAAAATTGGATGGCTGCTATGCAATCAGAATATGATGCTATTATGAAGAATGGTTCTTTTTCTTTATGTGATTTGCCTTCAGGCAAAAAGCCCATTGGCACTAAATGGGTAGACAAACCGAAGGGTAAATCGGATGGAATAGTTGATAGATATATGGCTAGGCTTGTTGCAAAAGGTTATGCTCAAGAAATAGGCATTGATTTTGATGAGACCTTTGCATCCACATGTCAAATGAGTATTGTTCGTAGCATCTCTGCACTTGAAGCCCATCATGGTTGGAATGTACATCAGTTAGACATTAAAGCTATATTTTGAATGGTGAGTTACATGAAGAAATGCATGTTTTTCATGTCATGAGGAAGGAGATAAGGAAGAGAGCTCACATGCACACTCTCATAATCAAAGAGCACACACACAGATTGAGGCAAGGTAGAATGATCTTCTTCTTCTTCTATTACATAAAAGGAATGTACAAGAAACGACCTACTGTAAGAATACAAGTGCAATATATAAAGAATAGTACATAAGGAAAATCCTAATGTCCTCGAATGAGTGAGCTGGCAAGAAACAAATGTGTCATCACTCTCGGTAGATAAATTTGTAAATCTCAATGAAGTATCCCTGACATATACCGACATGACCACTATACAGAGAAATGAAAAAGTGATATGTGTCATCCTAGATAATCACATGTTGAGCTTGATATCTCAACACTCCCCCCTCAAGCTCAACGTCATGTCCTCTAATCCAAGCATCTTCCGAAACTTCTTCAGCTTTTTTGCTCCAAGTGCTTTAGTAAAAATATGAGCAACTTGCTCATCTATCCTCACATAAAGAAGATCAATATCCCCTTCTAGTACCTTCTCCCTGATGAAGTGATAATTCACCTCGATATGATTTGTTCTAGCATGAAAAACAGGATTCCATGCTAACTGTATGCTGCTAAGATTATCACAATAGATGGTGATAGGCTTTTGCACTTCCACACCTAAATCTGCAAGTAGCATCTTCAGCCATGATGCTTCACATGCTGCCATTGCAGCACCTCTATACTCAGCCTTTGTACTTGACAAAGCAATAGTAGGTTGCTTCTTGTTGGTCCATGTAATAACTGCACCCCCAAGTGAGAATAGAAAGCCACTAGTAGATCTTCTATCTAGAATACTACCAGCCCAATCTGCATCAGTGTATCCATGAACCTGCAAATCTACACTAGCTTCATAAAACAATGCATAATCCAAAGTAGCACTCACATAACGTAGAGTGCACCTCAAAGCATCTAGATGTGGCTTCCTGGGAACTTGCATAAATTGACTTTCAAGTCCAACCGTGTAGCTTAGATCAGGCCTTGTAATTGTGAGATATATCAAACTTCCCACAATTTTCCTATACATAGTGGCATTTTCCATTGCTTCAACTGATGTAGTATCCAACTTAAAATTTTGATCTAGTGGCATAGAAATTGGCTTACAATCAGCCATACCATACTTTTGCAACATACTCAAGGCATATTGCCTTTGCGACATCCATATACCTGTTTCTGTATGTATAAACTCAATGCCCAAGAAATAGCACAACACACCAAGATCTTTCATGTCAAATTCCTCCATAAGAAGTTGCTTTACCTCTTTAAGGCTTTCTTCATTATTGCCACATACAATCAAGTCATCAACGTAAATAGTCATAATTGTGATGCAACCATCACCCTTTCTTGCATATAGTGAATGATCTGCATCACACATAGAAAACCCAATGGTGGTTAAGTAATCAGTGTTACTGTTAGTGTCCATGTGAAAGGTCAAATATTGGCCACCGAACACTTCTTTGTATATGTTCTTTAATAAAACATATAGTGGATTGGTCAATCAAAGACTGTAAGCTCGACCGCATTTTGTAACACCTAAGAAGTCTGTCTTTGTGCTTCCTATGTACTGCATTTTTCTACGTATTGTGCAGCCTCTGTGAGGAGTACTGTGTGTGGCCCTAGGAGCTTGGTTTTCTACTTTGAGGATATCAACATGGAGCTCTCAAGAAGGAGAGCTCACTATGGTGCATCACCATCAAAATACTTCACTAGTATCAAAGCATTTTGACACAAAAGATTTGTTCCTTTTGTGCGAGTGAAGCAAGCACCCACCCACCCACCCAAGTCGAAACCCACCCACCTACCCAAGGCTTTTGACTAAGGCAACGAACAAGGTAGAGACCTTGGCATACCTTGTCATCCAAATCACTGAAGTCACCCTTGGTGCCGTTGGCTATGCGTGAGGGAGGACCTCAATGATCAAGGAAGATAGAGGTTCTTGGTACTTCCCTAGAGGTCACCCGTCCCAGTACTGTTCCCCTCGGAGCTCACTTGACTGTGGCAATCTCTTTCCACTAAGCTACACTCTTGTGGTGTCTAAATAAGGGGAAAGACAAAGGTTAACATTAAAAACTTGAACATGTTTTGGTCCCTCAAAGCTTCATTCTTTGCTTTCAAAGCCTATTTTTGAAGCATTTTTGGGGTGTCTTTTGGAGTCCTTTTGGAGTACTTTCAAACATAGTTATCTTCACACATGTCCAAGAACATCAAGAAGAGTGTTCTTTGTACTTCTTTGACAATAAATGTCAAATTTTGGGGTTGTGTTTCTACACACACTCGTAAAACTACAGGTTTCTTGAAAGGTTTTCAGTTTTGCTAGGAGCAGCCGCAGCAAGTTTATGCAAGTTCTTTAGGCTAAAACATCAGAGTTGATAGACACTTGCAGGTGTTATTGGCTAGTTTTTGGGCTGTACAATCAGCCTTTTTAGCACCATTTTACTGCATATATTGAGCAAATACACACCATGTATGCTTTTGTGGATACTACTTATGTACGTCCATGTGGTCATTGATATAGCGGTTACGTTTTTTGCATAAAACCTTTTATATTTGATAAAGAGGGTCATGGTGAGGTTTTCTTAACTGGGAGACACCTAGATGTTGGGGTGTCTTCAGTGATGCAGGTGGAAGATTTACCCAGCCTCACCATAGGAGATGTATGATAGTTGTTCATAGGTGCTCGATAAGCCTAGTTTGCTTCTATTGCATAATTGATTATATGCAGTGGAGTCATTGATTCACTATGCATGTAAACATGTCAGTACTTGTAGTTTTATGATATTTTGACAATAGTCATATGCTCATTTTGTAGAGGATACTCTAGCAAAAATTTTATAGATTTTTGGTTTAGTCAACTGTATAGTGGTCGATTTACTCCTTGATACACTTATTCCTTGGTGTTTGGACCAGGGAAAAAGTTAAGGGCGAATATTAGCCCAATGGCGAATATAATGGATTTTAAAGTTAAAAATTTGATATTTAGAGAACCTTGTGAACAAAAAAATAGCCCATTTTTTATAAACCCTAATCTCGATCGTGCGCTTCATTCGCCATACATATGAATGTAGCTCGTTAGCTCTGAGGCATACTTCGCCATCATTGCTACTATTTGCTTGTCTCGATCGTGCGTCTCATTCGCCATCGCTGTCATTGCTTCTATCTGCTTGCTTGTCTGCTTTGTAGAAATCATCATTACCTCTAAGGCACGTTGGAGAAGTTGTGTCGTCCGATCAACAGGTAAGATGTTACTTCCATTCATTTGTCTGTAGTTCTGATGTGGATCCTTCAGTACCTGTGAGAGATACCACTCTACTGCAGTCTCTGAGGCATACTTCGCCATCATTGCTACTATTTGCTTGTCTCGATTGTGCGTCTCATTCGCCATCGCTGTCATTGCTACTATCTGCTTGCTTGTCTGCTTTGTAGAAATCATCATTACCTCTAAGGCACGTTGGAGAAGTTGTGTCGTCCGATCAACAGGTAAGATGTTACTTCCATTCATTTGTCTGTAGTTCTGATGTGGATCCTTCAATACCTGTGAGAGATACCACTCTACTGCAGTCTCATGGAATCTTTGTCTTTATACATGGCTAAATGTTTTCCTGAAGTTTTCAATCAGATTGTTATTTTCTGGTGACCTGGAGGCTCATAGATGAAGTAGACATATTATTAATATGAAAATAAGCAGGTCTGTTTAGCTTACTGATGTGGCAAAAATCAATAAGTTGAGGTTGGTGTGAAGTTATAGTTTTGTGCAACTGACAAAATCAATTGCTCTCATCCATGCAGCTTATTAAGTTTAAAAAATGGTATTGTCATGAAACATTCGTTTGTGCAGTTTGTCTTAAAGGCCACTTGGATTCCTGTGACTTTATTCTACTCATCAGTGTGTGCAATGTAGCAACAGACAACAGGTCGTGAATAGTCAATATTGAAGTGGTAAAATACTAAGGAGATTTGAGATTTCTGTTGAAAGTGATATTTTCTTTCATCAACATACATTTCATGGAAGATTGTATGATATCCTGCTAGGCAACATTGTTTTTTCAGAATCAGCACTTATTCAGGGGACATTGTTTTTTACAGCCCATTTCCGTAAAAGAGGACCAGAGCATTCTCACATGTCGTAAGTGCTGCCAAAGCAATGGGAAAGAATCCAGTGGTGCAAATTGTGAATATTAAGACATGCTTCTGAATGTTGTGTATTTTATATTCTACCCTGGTTATCTTATTGTCCAGTGAGTCTAGGAATTTTATATAATTGTGAGTCCTGCCTTGTTTCATGCTTATTTGATGTTTTTACCGAATTGAATTCCTCGAATAGGAATTACTAATTTTTTACAATAGTAATGTAATGTGGCAGTAAGAAAGTTTAAATTCTCAAAGTCGAGGTGTTGCAAGTGGAGACTATTCGAACTACATTTCTCAATGGAGTGTGCTTTGTGGATTTTATGTGTTCCTGTGGACATTTGAGGCAGTTAACGTGTAGCTAGTCAGGATTCTTCTTGGCAGGTCTGATGATCTTAACCTTAACTAACCATGTCTAGCAAAGGAAATATAGTGAGGTCTCGAGGGTAACAGTTGCTGTCAAGTGCAATGAGTATGATACAAGGTAAGATAATCAAACAGGGTTTTCAAAGATGTTTGTATGGTTTGCTAGTTTGTACATGGAACTCAGGGGAAGCTTGTACATGGATGTCAAAGAGACCATATCTTCACTTTGGACTAGTGTGGCAGCAAGCATCATCCTATGGTGACATTGTCTTACATGTCTTCTGCTTTGTGCATGTGAGAAGCAACAATTGCAGAAAGTAGAGTGCCGTTTTTGGTACATGTACACAGTATAGTCTTTGTTATCTCGTGCCATTTATCTTTCATTAAATACTTTGTGGTGGCCTCTTAGTTCTGGTCTCCCAATGCTGAATGTATGTGTTCTACATTCCCCGATCCCTTTGCTTCTTTCATCATCAGTGTCTTCTCTTGGATGTACACTTCACTGAGCTGCCAAAATTTTGGAGTTCAATTGAAGCTGCACCAGGTTATTACTATTTAGCTCATCTCTTATTCAAGCATGGCTATATGAATCATTATATAAATTATTGCATATTTTATAATGAATGGCTAAGTTATCAGTCATCATTCTCTAACAGTTCACTGCATGGCTTATATAGCAACCAGTTTTTCCTACTTGTCTTTAAGTGGCAACTTCCCTTACAATTTGATGATTTGACAACTTTGTCATTTTTTTGCGGGATGGCACATTCATTTTTATTTTGCTTGGTTACTTCTATGGTCATAGGGAATACACTAGTTTCGTAATCAATAATATTCTGCTGACAACTAAGGGGTCCCCTACCTAATTATTGCTTGCAGAAATGACTGAAGATCTTATGGATTATGTGTAATCAATGGGTATTCTGCTTAAAATTTTTTGTAGAACTAATAAGTTTCCTACCCAATCCTGCCAAACGTGTTGCATATCTAATGATAGGTTTCCTACCCAATCCTGCCAAACGTATTACATATTTAATCCAATCAATGCATGCAGGAATGCCTATAGACCCTATGAATTGCAGAAAGCAAGTAATGAAAGTACTCAGTATAGGTGTGGGTTGTGCAGGTGTTTTTTTTTTTTAATAAAAGGAACTTCAGCCTTAGCCTATTCTCCCGGACCTTAATTAAAATAAAGAAGAAAAGTTACAAGTGAATGAGTTGTGCAGGTGTTTCATTAGGTTTGAGACTCTGTATTAAAGGGAGAAAATTAGCACTGTTGGGTTCTTTCAAGAGTTCATAAATGTATTTACAGTGGAGCACTGTTGGGTTCTAAATGTATACGAATATTGAAATGAGAGTCAGTTCTTGGCACGGTAGAGAGAAAAGAGGGCACAATCAAAAAATTGATTGCACACACAGGGTAGATTTGGAGGTGGAGAGAGAGAGAGAGAGAGAGAGAGAGATTATATGGGTATTTCTGAATTTTGGTTCTGTTTTTCATTTGCTTTGGAGTATACTGAGGGAGAAGTTTTTTGGAAAGACTTATTTTATAGACGAAATTGTTGTTCCGCAGGGAAGGATTTTAGTGCCACATTTTGACATTGATCATATAATTTGAGTGCTGCTCCAAGGTGGAAGGATTGTTAGCTTGCAGTTGTTGTGGCAATCGATATCATCTTGCTTCAAATGGCTGGGAGTTCGTCGTCCTCTCAATATGTCGTCAGTGTTTTTGATGGGAATAATCATCCATCAGGTATGTACTCAACTCCCTTCAAATAGTCTCTCTCTCACTAAATATATAATATATATAATTTGTATATACTATATATATGTGGTAGATGTAGGGCATGTGTATAGGTTTAATAATTATATATATGTGGTAGGTCTAGGGCATGTGTAGTAGAGTTAGGGCTTGTATGTATATATAAAAATGGATCTATAGAAAGACATAGGATTAGTGTTGGAAGATTTCAAATGCTTCTCTCATGGGTGTGTTCATGTGTGTGTCTTCTATATATCCAGGAACTGCTAAGATGCAATCAAAGGAAAAAGGAAAGGTTGTAATGGATTCGAGACCTAAGAGAAAATCCATTTCTGATTTTTATTCACTTAAAGGAGGGATTAGAAGCTCGAATGTCATGCGGTCTTCATGTGTAGCAAGCTCATCCCTTGAGCCTACAATTTTACCCCCGATTGTATGCTCTAACATCTCTGTGTCAGAGTCGAAAACCTCAAATGACACTTCTTTGTCTAAACGTATGAAGAGAGGGAAGGGTCAATGGGATATAGGAAGGACTTTTAAAATAGATTGGATAACAAAGTTTCCTTTTATTGAGCCTTTGATAATTGAGGATGAAGAAGAACCAAAATTTGCCACTTGTATACCATGTAGTTGGAAATTAGGTAATCAAGTCAAGTTACAATTGAAATTAGATACCATTGAAAAACATGTGGGTAAAATGTATGAGAAAGTAGAAGTAGAAGGGAAAATGGAAAACATTCTTAGATGGAAAACAAAAGATGAATGTAGGCATCTACAGAATGTAGATGCCTATAATTCTCATTTATTGCTTTTGGAGCAAAGTAATGAGAATAAAAGATCCTTTATGCATCTTTTTGAGAGAAAGCTCAAATCAGATAATGAAGCCATATTAATGCAATTTTCAATTGTGCTACATATCTTGTCCATTGGAAAACCAATGTCTGATTATCCTAAGTGGAGAGTTCCATTGAATTTCATTGGATTACGAATTCAAAGTTTTCCGACACAATATTGGACAGAATCTTCAGGATGGGAATTTGCAAAAGCAATGGGAGAGGTAATCAAATCTAACTTGAAAATAAGTTTATCGAATGCTACTTTTATTTCTATTTCCCTTGATGAAGTGACAGCAAGGGATTGCACTTCTTGGGTATGTATCCATGCATATATTGTGGAGAATTATGTAAGAAAAGCCAAATTTATTGGTGCTTTTCAACTAAAGGGAAGTGCAACTTCTAATTTGTTGGTGCAACTTGTTTTAGATTCCATTTCAAATATTGGAGGGATGTCAATTAGTGATATTAATCAAAAGATAGTATGCATTGGTGTTGATGGATGCTCAGTTATGCATGGGCTTAGAAATGGATTGTGTGTTCAATTGCAACAAAACTATACACCATATGCTTTAGGTATACATTGTATGTCTCATCGTACAAATCTAGCATTTAAAATTGTGTCAGAATTTGTTTTCGTACAAAAAGTTGAAGATCTTGTACACCAAGCATATGCTTTCTTTTCAAAAAGTCCTAAGCGTATTAAAGAGTTTAAATGCTTCTCTGATGGGATAAGTAAAGGAAGAAAATTGAAAAAAAATATTGACACCAGATGGATTTCACTTATTGGACCTGTAGAACGTCTTTTTGAAGAATATAAATCAGTCATCGGTGTGGTCAATATTATGTCTTTAAGTAAAGGAATACAAAAGGGAAAAGCTCACACTTTGTTGCAAATGCTAAGTGATGTGGAAACTCTTCTCTATCTTGGAGGAATGTTACCATTGTTAAGAGAAATGAATAATTTGATAAAAGTTTCTCAATCAAGAGATATTTATGTAATGGAATACGCAGTAGCAAGAAAATTGACTTGTATGCGCTTAGAAACTTTGTATTCTGAGACATCGGGTTTTGATTCACAAGAATTTATCGAGTGGGAATCGTTGCTACAAGTTGGTGTAGAAGATAGTTTTTTGCAATACAATAAGAAAGGTTGGTTGTGCATATTTGTGAAAGATAAACAAATTCCTCTTTATGTATCACGAAAAAGTCAAGGAGTATGCATCAGGAAAAAAGTTAATCAAACATTCTTTTCTATCCTAGTGGATAGTGTAAAACAAGGGTTAAGATCCATATGTAATAAATTGACTTCTGAGATCAGAGAGAGATTTCCTCGAGATGAGCTCTTAGAAGCAATGGCCATAGTTCATCCTTTATATTGGAATCATGCAAAAGACAAGAGCTTACTAACAAATGACTTTAAAAGCAAGGTCCAAGTATTATCCGATCATTTTGGAAAGAATGCATATTTGGGAGATAGGATTCTAGAAGGAGTTATAAATCCAAATCTTTTAAAAAAACAATCTGGGATATTTGGACAAACGATGTGGGAGCAATTTGACTTCGTCAAAGATCCTTCAAATTCTGGTGCAATGACAAAGCTATGGAAAAAGCTCGATATATCTCCATTCTTGAAGGAATCTATGTCGGAGTATTTTAAAGTAGCAAATTTGTGTCTAACAATGATCCTTGGATCCGTTGAAGATGAACGTCTATGGAGTAGCTTAACTTTCATAAGAAATGCAACGAGAAATAGATTGAACAAAAACTTGGATACATGTCTTAGATTGTTTGTTTCTAAGAGTGACCTTGAAACTTTCCCTTTCGAAGAAGCTTATGTCATATGGAAAAGTCAATGTCAACGAAGAAGTGAATGTGTAGTATCAGGCGAGAGGAAACACATGGAGGATGTTGAACCTTCTAATATTTTTCAAATGGACTGATACTGATTATAAAAAGGTAACTTTTTTATTTGATTTCTTTTTGAATATTATGGTGAAGTATAATTTATACTAATGTTTCTTATTGTTTTGACAGGTTTTGAAGATATTGAGGACTTCAATATTTGCCGATTTTTGTTTGTTAATTTTTTTTTAATATCTGAAATGATGAGATTCAAAGGTTCCTATTGTTCAATGTTTCATGCCTATTTATGTATCTATGTACGTATGACTCATGCATGTGCCATGCTTGCATGTGTGTATGTTTGTATTCATGTATTCTTGCATGTATTCTTGTATTCATGCATGTATGTATGTGTGTATGTTTGAATTCATGTATTCTTGCATGTATGTATGTTTGTATTCTTGTATTCCTGCATGTATGTATGTGTGTATGTACATATGGATGCATGTGTGATGCATGTAATATGTATGTGTGTATGTACATATGGATGCATGTGTGATGCATGTAATATGTATGTGTTATGTATATGTGATGCTTGCATGTATATATTATGTTTTCATTCATGCTTATATGTGTGTATATATGTGTGTACACTGAACAATCCTTTTAGAGGATTTGAAGGCTTGCACACTGAACTTCTTGGAATTTGGGACCTATCTCTGATCAGAATAGATGTGTGTAGAAGTATGTATGCACGTGTGTGTATGTGCAAGTGTGTGTGCTAGGTATGCATATGTCAAAATAAATCGCGATAGTCCAGATGTAGTGTCTTTTGGAGCATTGATAAACATTATGCCAACCAGGTATGTAACTCATTTTCTCTCAGTCTTTTTGATGAAATGCAGAAGCAGGGATTACTAACCAGTTTGGCTTTTAGTAATGCAGCAACAAAAATTTAAATCAATCAGCCGATTAATCATCATAATCAGAATAATTGAAAGCTTAATTGAAAAAATAGATCAAAAGAGTGATGGACATACAGGTGTAGAAATTCAATCTGCTACCATAACTTGCAGGTAACCACAATGATTAAAGTGTTATTAATCAAGTGGGTTTAGAGAAGCTTGGTTATAACTACAGAGGAAAGGAGACCATCATCAGTCAGTCCACAAGGCATTGGACATGCTGGTAGACCTGACATTTGATGACCTTGCCAACCAGGTATGTAACTCATTTGCTCTCAGTCTTTTTGATGAAATGCAGAAGCAGGGATTACTGACAGACAGGACAACAGTATTGAGCTTATGTATATATGTGTGTGTGTTTCTAGGTAACTCCTGTTGATGAAACATGAGTACTCAGAGACATCGAGCTGCTTCGGTATCTGAAGCACCCTAACATTGTTGACATCAAGCACATCTTATTGCCTCCTTCTCCTCATGAATTCAAGAATATCTATGTTGTGTTTGAACTTATGGAGGCTGACCTGCATCAGCTCATCAAAGCGAATGATGATTTGACACAGGAGCACTACCAATTTTTCCTGTATCGACTCGTTCGGGCCTTGAAATTCATTCATTGGGTTATGTTTTTTACTTTATCTTTTGAATATATTTTTTGTATTCATTTCAAATGCATTATACTCTCATCGTCTCTGACTCTCTCTCTCTCTCTAACACACACATACACTTGCACTAGTAGGGACAACGCTTGTGTGTGCGTGCACACATGCACATGCACATACACACACATGGGGATGCATTTTGAGTAAAGTCACTCGTGCAGTGTAGGATATGTAGATGGTTAAAATGGGTGGAAATTGTTTTCTTTTGTTGTTATGTATATTGTCTTTGTACAGAGATACATCCTTTGTAAAATGGGGTAGTTTTGATTGTTGACATATGCAGCTAATGTATTTCATCGGGATCTGAAACCGAAGAATGTTCTGGCCAATTCTGATTGCAAGCTGAAACCTTGTGATTTTGGACTAGCCAGAGTGGCTTTCAACTATTCATCCTCAGCTTTTCTCATCATTCTTTATCTGGCTTTCTCTTGTTCTTAATGTTAGTATGACATTAGTGGGGATGTCATACTATTGTGTTGATGTTGTGTATAATGGAGCAGATTTGCTATATAGTCTTGTAGCTGACTACCATGAACTTATGGTTCCACTTCCATCTGAATGTAAATTTGGGGTTTACATGTATCTTTTAGTATGCATGTGTTTATGTGTGTGGCTTTTGGTATCTGTGTGTAAATATATTTCATGTGTATGTGTATGTGAGTATGCATGCATGTATGTACTTTGTCCATGTGTATGCATGTATGTGTGCATGCACTTATATACATGTGTGGCTGCTATTGGAATGCATCTGTATGTGTGGCTGCTATTGGGATGCATCTGTATGTGTGGACGCTTTGTGTGTGTGTGAATTTTTTGTATATGTGTGAGTTGTGAAATCTGCATTTGTATGAGAGTGCATCTGTGTACAGTTGTTGGTAGAATGCATGTGTATATGGGACTTGATGAATGTCAATCCTTGTAGCAGAAACTCCAAGATCTGTGTACGGATCTTAATACTTACCAAGAAGAGAAAATACTTATTTAAGGTACATTGATCTTCATATAGGGAGGCGGCATGAGATGTGTTTGGAATTTAGAAGGTTAGGATCTGACAAAGACTACCTACAACTGAAGCTTTCTGAGTTTTGGCTGAGAGGGTATCTTTGACTAAGCAGCTGAAAGAAAGGATTGAACGGGTATCTTTGCAACAGAAACATGAAGAAGTATTTATGATGTTGTAGCCAGGAGTGAATGGAATCACAAACCAAGCAGTGAACTTGGTGATTCAATAGCTTGAACCACAAGAGTGAATGGAATCACAAACCAAGCAGTGAACTTGGTGATTCAATAGCTTGTGGTTCATTATCTCATGAAGTCCCACAGCAAGCTGAGAAGTGCACCAGTTGGGTAACTGTTCATGAAAGTAATAGTAGATGTGTTCCATTTGATCCATCAAACCCATAAGCTAAATTGGATGTTTTGCATGTGGATCCACCTCAAGGGAGTCTTGACACTGGAGTTAAAACTTTGAAAATCTTATAAAGGAATGCACTATTGTTACTATGCATGAATCTCATAAAGTTCGGGTTGGAGTTGTTTTACGGGTACATGAACTAAAACAGAAGTTCAAATCATTATCCATTGCACAATCAAAGCCTACTTTCATTATCAGAGTGCATCTATGGACTAGTCCATGTATGTGTGTGTCCAAAATGTGTGTATGTCTATGCATGTGCATGTATTGATATACATCGTTATGTGTGAGAGTGTGCATGTGTTGTTCTTAGAATGTATGTGCATGAACTATGTATGCATGTGTGTATGTTTGTGTACATCTAGGTGTGTTTGTGTGTGCACAAAATATGTATGTGAATATTTGAACAACAAGCATAATGAAGCTTCATATTTATGTCTTGGTGTATATTCATGATGGTAATTGGATGTATATATAAAGCCATTTGGTTGCTAGTATATGTATATTTGTAAGTGTATGTTTGGATGTGGTATATTTGTATGTGTTTATTGTGTATCTATATGCTGGTATGAATATTGTAGATGTTTTCATATGTGTGGATTAAGTGTTGGTGTACATGATTGTAGATATGTACATGTATATAGCATTATCTATCTCTCTCTCTCTCTCTCTCTCTCTCTCTATATATATATATATATATATATATATATATATATATATATATATATATATACATATATATATATATATGTGTGTGTGTATATATATATATATATATATATATATATATATATATATAGAGAGAGAGAGAGAGAGAGAGAGAGAGAGAGACAGAACAATAAATATCATAAAAATATATAGTTTTAAGGGAGGTTATCACAAAACGTTCCTTAAATTTAAATACTTAAAATGAAAATGATAATCCAAATTCGCCAATTTATTTATATTTCAAATGAAATTTCTCACCAAAATTCGCCAAAATATTTAAAATTATGATATGATATACTTTAAGAAATTCGACCAATGTTATATACTTTCAAGTCAAGGGGTTGGCCTTATTTTTTACCCTGGTTTGGACTCTTTTAGCTCCATTATCATTCTATTCAATTCTCTACCATCATGGCATCAGAGGTCTCATGCAGATCTGATGGATTAGGGTCTAGTGCTAGTGTTCCAAGGAGGAGCTATAACTTGTAGGGAAAAGACAATTTTGAGATCCAAAAATTTGGTGGCACAAACTTTGCTCTATGGAAGAATCAGATTAAAGATGTGTTGATTCAAAGGAGGCAATGGAAGCCAGTAAATGGAATCTCAAAGAAGCCTGCTGACATGGATGAAGATGATTGGGATGAGTTTGATAAAATGGCCAGGTCTACCATTCGCTTGCACTTGGCAGATAATGTTTACTTTACAGTATTAGACTGTGAAAGTGCAGAGGAGCTTTGGAAGAAGCTATGCAATACATACGAAAAAGAGTGGCATCAAATAAAGTGTATATGATGAGAAAACTATATGACCTTCGTATGAAGGACATAGATAGTGTTGCTTATGCAGATAGAGGATCATGTCAAGTGGGAGTGTGCCATGAAGAGTGAGTTGGATTTTATTCACAAGAATGGTACTTGGGATTTAGTACCTTTGCCAAAGGGCACAAAAGCTTTACCATGTAAATGGGTATATAAGCTGAAATTCACATCAGATGGTGCTTCTCCAAAGTATAAAGAACGACTTGTTGCAAAGAGCTTTAAGCAACAACATGGTGTTGATTTCAAGAAAATCTTCTCTCTAGTGGTCAGGATAACTATGTTGTGCATGTTGCTTGGATTCGTTGCAATGGAGGACTTAGAGCTACTCCAAATGGATGTGAAAACTGCTTTCTTGCATGGAGATCTTACAAATGAGATATATATGGAACAACCAGAGGGTTATGTAGTTCCCGGCAAGGAAAGACTAGTTTGTAAGTTCAAGAAGAGCTTGTATGGACTTAAACAGTCCCCTAGACAATGGTACAAAATGTTTGATGCTTTTATGAAGTCTCAAGGCTATTCTCGAAGCAATGAGGATCATTGTCTCTACACAATGAGATGCTCAGATGGCAGCTTGATATGCATGATACTTTATGCCAATGATATGTTGGTTGTTGGGAAGTCCTCTTATGACTTGTCAATTCTCAAAAAGAAGTTGAGTCAGACATTTGATGTGAAGGATTTGGGGGATGCCAAACATATTCTTGGCATGCGCATTACTCATTATAGGAGTAAAAGATGCATATACTTGTCTTAAAGTGAGTACATATCCAAAGTACTTCACAGGATCAATATGGAGGGTGGAAAGACATTGAGGACACCTTTACCCACATACATGAAATGGAGCAAGGATGTTTGCCCCAAATCTGATGAGGAAAAGGAATTCATGACCAAGTTCCCTACTAGTCTGATGTTGATAGTCTCATGTATGCTATGGTAGCTACAAGACCAAACATTGCATTTGCAGTGGGAGTTATGAGCAGATATATGTCTAATCCTGGCAAGAAACATTGGGAAGTGGTTAAGATGATTTTAAGATATTTGAGTGGCACTAAGGACAAGTGTTTATGCTTAGGTAAAGGGAAAGCATCCATTATTGGTTACACAGATTCTGACTATGCTGATTGTGTAGACAATCGTAAGTCTACATCAAGGTACATTTTTCATTTTGCTGGAGGTGCTATCTCTTGGAGATCTTGTCTTCAAGAATGTACATCTATTTCTACCACAGAAGTAGAGTATGTTGCATCAAGTGAGGCATGTAAGGAAGCATTGTGGCTTTCTTGTCTTGCATGTGATATGGGTTTATCTCGACATGTACCACGTTTGCTCAGTGATAGTCAGAGTGCCATTGCTTTGGCTAAGAACCCGGTGTATCATGCAAAGACCAAGCACATTCAGGTGATGTATCACTTCATTAGAGATTGCTTAGCCATTGAGTGCATTATTTTTGAGAAGTTTCACACGAGATAATGTTGCAGATGCTTTGACTAAAGCTCTACCACAGGATAGCTTTTGACACTATTGTCACTTGATGGGGGTTACTTGATTCATGATCTTACACAATCACTTGTGTATTGTGTAAGATGCCCATCAGGTGGGAGGTATAATTTGTATACTTACACTCAGATATTCTTCATCATTCTTTATTTTTTCTCCCATAGCTACTTTGGCCATACTTTAGTGGGAGATTGTTACCATTAGTGTCCATGTGAAAGGCCAAATGGCCACCACTTCTTTGTATATGTTCTTTAATAAAACATATAGTGGCCTGATCAGACACAGAGTGTAAGTTCGACTGCATTTTGTAACACCTAAGAAGTCTGTCTTCGTGCTCCCTGTGTACTGTGTTTTTTTGTGTATTCTACAACCTCTATGAGGAGTACTGTGTGTGGCCCTAGGAGCTCGGTTTTCTACTCCGAGGATATTAGCATGGAGCTCTTGATAAGGAGAGCGCATTGTGGTGCATCACCATCAAAATACTTCAATCACCAATCCTTTCGTGCCATACATAAGGAGTTTATTTAAGCCCATACAAAGCCTTTAGCAACCTACAAACATATTCTTGATGCTTTGAATCTTCATATCCTTGTGGCTGGTCCATGTATACTTCTTCCTGTAACTCACCATGTAGGAAGCATATGATGTCAACAAGTCTTATGACAGTAGAAATTTTAGCTACAAGGCTAAATGTTTCCTCATAATCAATGCCATATGTCTGTGCATATCCTTTTGCTACAAATCGTGCTTTGTACCTGCTTATGCTACCAACATCATTGTGCTTTACCTTTTAAACCCACTTGTAGCCTATGGGTTTCTTTCCTTGGGGCAATGGAGCCAGCTTCCATGTATCATTTCCATAAAGTGCAGCCATCTCCTCATCCATAGCTTTTTCCCAATATGCATTTCCAATTGCATCTTCAAAACAAGAGGGTTCAACATCTTGTATGACCTTCATCATGTAGGCACAATGACAAGCCATGTAACTATCATATGTCAATCATTGCACTAAATTCTGCATTCTCCCAGATCTTCTTGGTCCTAGATCACTTCTCCTTGTATCATCTCCATGTGCCTTTCTTACTCTTGGAGTCTTCACAGAGGGAAATCCAAGTTCCTCATCAAGACTCTTTTTTGAATGGCTTGAATCTCCATCAATGTCTTCAAAATGTGCACATGTTTTACTACCAACAGAAAGCTTTTCTTTACCTTTCTTGGATGTATTTGATGAATTTTTTGGACTGAAATTTCCACGCAATCTTCCACTCCATGGATTTGAGTTGGAACTACTGCTTGGTGATTCATGTGGTCCATTGAAAACTTGAGATTCTGCACTTGATTTCTCAGCATTTTCTTTTTCATTTGATTCAAGATTAAGTCCATCTTTGGCATCTGCATAGAAGCTTGAAATTTCATCAAATACCACATCTCTGATCACCTTCACTTGTTGTGTGAGTGGGTTATAACATTTCTATCCCTTTTGCTCAAGGCAGTATCCAATGAAGACACATTTTTCTGATTTTGGATCAAGCTTCATCCTCAACACATCTGGAATATATACATATGCAATACAACCAAAAACTTTCATATGTGATAAGTTCGGCTTTTTACCTTTGGGGCGTTTGCATCATTATTTGGGTATTTAGTTTGTGCAAGTTGATGTGGAATAGCTCTATGCCAAATAAAATATATTGACACATTATTGCAACATTTTGGCCTTGAAGATTGCAAAACTATTACCACTCCTATGGAATTGGTTTATGATTGAGTCTTCATGATGTTGCTGATGGATTTGATGTTGTTCTCTATTAGTAGGTTGTTGGATGCTTGATTTACTTATGCATAAGTTGGCCTGATATTTAGTTTGTTGTCTCATAGATGAGTAGGTTTATGCATTGCCCATGTGTCAAGCATTGGTAGGCAATCAAAGCACATCTTTCGCTACTTGAGTGATACCCGTCTATTTGGATTGTTTTATCCCAAGGGGGAATCACTACCACCAGATTTACATGGTTTTTTTTACTCTAACAGGGTTGGTTGCTATGACACTTGTGTTTCCACTAGTGGTTTTTGCTTCATGCTTTGTAACTCATGCACATCTTGGTTGAGCAAGAAGTAGCCTATTATGGCCACTTCTAGTTGTAAGGTTGAGTATGGAGCAACTTTAATAGCGACTACTGAGTGTGTGTGGCTGAGATGCCTTTTGGCTGATTTGGGTTTTGGTCAGTCTTCTTGTTGGAGTTTGAGGTCTGCAGAAGCACGCAAACAACACAAGGAAGAAAAAGAAGCTTGGATCACAACACACAATATAGAATGTATTACAAAGACAACATAAAAAGATAAGTGACATGTTAGGGTTATAGGCGCATATACAAGCAGGGGGAAAAAACCTCCTAAAGAGGGAAAAAAGTACCCCAATAGTCCTAGTGTGTTCACACACACCACTACCTAAACATATCAACAAATCCCTCTTGGGAGTGATGCGGTGAACAAGGAGTTGGCATTCATGTATAAGGAAGTGCCAAGCTATGTGGAATTAATCCACAATAGGAAGTAAGCCCAAAGCTTTACTGAAAGCTTCAAACTTCTCTCTAGGCAAAGCCCTTGTGAAAAGGTTTGCAATGTTCTCTTGTGTGGGCACATATGCCAAACTGTTCTCTCTAGCAGAGAACCTCTCCTTGACATAATGATAGTGCACCTCAATGTGCTTAGTGCAAGCATGGAACACAAGGTTCCTTACAACTGCCCATGCGCTCTGAGTGTCAGTGAAGATGGTGATGGTAGAAGACTGACCAACACCCAAATAAATTGTAAGACCTATCAACCAGACACACTCAACAATCACTATGAAAACTGCCTTATACTCAACCTCACAACTAGAAGTGGCCACAATAGACTACTTCTTGCTCAACCAAGATATGCATGATGTACCAAGCATGAAGCAAAAACCACTAGTGGACACATGAGTATCATAGTAACCAACCCAATCAGAGTCAGAAAAAGCATGTAAATATAGCGGTAGTCATCCCTTCTTGGGATAAAACAATCCAAGTATTTGGGTGCCACTCGAGTAGCGAAAAATGCACTTATTTCTACCTACCAATGCTTGAAACCTGGGCAATGCATAAACCTGGTCATCTGTGAGACAGCAAACAAAATATCTAGCCGAGTAATGTGTAAGTAAATCAAGCACCCAACAACTTGCTAATAGAGAAAAACATCAAATGCATCTCCAACATCATGAAGACTCAACCATAAACATGTTTCCATAGGAGTGGCAATAGGTTTGCAGTCTTCAAGGCCAAAGCATTGCAATAATGTGTCAATATATTTTGTTTGACACAAAGCTATTCCACCATCAACTTGCATAAAATGAATGCCCAAACAATGATGCAAATGCCCCAAATCTGACATCTCAAATGAGGCATGTAAATCAGCCTTAAATCAGCAATATGCTTTTCATGAGGACCACTGAGCAGCATGTCATCAACATAGACAACAATGATCAGAAGCACATCATTTCCACGCTTAACATGTAAGGTGCTCTTGTGAAGAGATGGATAAGTATGTGTTTGAAGATGAAGAGGTGTTGCAAAATCCTTGATCTACACCAGCCAAATGAACTCCAGGAGTAGATGGTGGGCCCTTTTAGCTTGCCAATGGATGTATTAGACACCCTATGTACCTTGGAAGATCACTCTCAAAAAGATAGATCAAAAGAGATAAGTTGGAGTTAGCTCAGAGGTGAAAACTTGCTATTCTTGGTTCATACACCTGTCCAGTGTTTTACATAATTCTCTGATCATAGCAGCAATTAGCTCAATTCCTCTTGGGGAAGTCTAGGCAACTTAAAGAGCTAACTTTCAAGAGTAATCTCATAAAAAATAATGAACCACACACTGAGAATGAGTTTTAACAAGTGATGATATCATCCCGACTTTCACGGGCTGCTACAGAAATAGACCAGTGAGCAGAAAAATCAACATAACTCAAAATGTAGGAATTCAATGATTATGAAAATTTGTACGGTTATACTAGACAATAAGCTGAATCCAACAAGCTTTAAATCACTGAATTTGGATAAGTAACCACTGAGCAATGGCTCTGACAAGATGAGTGAAAAAGTCGGGTACCTGACAGAGAGGTGAAGATGAACAGACCCTGTTGACTTCAAATGACCATAACTGAAGATTGCAACATCCAAATGACATGAAAATTTATGAGCATATAGTAGACTTATAGAGCTAACTTTACCAAGTTAAATCACTGAAAATGATGCACCAAGCTCAGAGAAAACATCTCTGCAATCTGATTGAGAAAACTGAGAGTAATGGCAGTGAGTAGTACACTTCACAAGAACATGGAAAGATGAACTCAAATAATCATGAAAATGAAAGTATATTGCTTGTACAATACAATGACTTACTGATACATATGTGTGCCTTGTAATCACACCTTGATATGGCATAAAGCTCAGCTCTTGGAGGTCTTCACATAGGTCTCTCTAACCACGACTAAAACTGCCATCTATTTATAGTTGAGTTTGGGAGGCTAACTTCCCTCATCACTCTCCAATCAATCAATGATTGATTTGATTCTCTACCTACCACAAATCACGAATTCGTGGCTCCTCTTTCCATTCTTGATCATGTGGACTCAACCACTTAAGATTCTCTTACTTTTACATTAAGTAAACTCTTCAAAAGTTACAAGAGGTAGTTCACAAGTGAATTTTACATAGTCTTCATTTTAAGGCTTTTTCTATGACTTTGTGGGACTCAAGCCAATACTTAGGCTTGTCATAGACTTGCTCCAATAGCTCCCCCTCAAGCCAAGTATGCTTGAGGTCTTCAATCTTCCAAGATTACCTACAAACCAATCATAGCCTTGAATTTGCAAAGCTTTTTTCCATCCAATGCTTTGGTTAGAATATCTGCACATTGTTGATGAGTGGACACATATGATATTTGAATCTCTTTGCTTAGAACCTTCTCTCGTACATAGTGATAATGAACTTCAATATGTTTAGTCCTTGCATGAAAAATAGGATTAGCAGCCAAATGAATAGAACTCATATTGTCACCAAAAATAGTTGGAGTTCCAAACTCCAATCCAAGATCTTTGAATAATGTCTTCATCCACATAGCTTCTTGTGTAGCTATGGCAAGACCTCTATATTCAGCTTCAGTAGAAGAGAGAGCAACTGTGGGTTGCTTCTTGGATGACCATGAAATAAGCTTTGAACCTGCAAAGGTAAGATAACCTGAAGTGCTCCTTCTATCTTCCTTGGAGCCAGCCCAATCTGCATCAGAAAATAGCTTCAAACCTAAATCAGATACATAAGGATAATAAAGTCCTTCATTTATGGTTCCTTTGAGATACTTGAGAATCCTTTTGGCAGCATCCATATGTGGTTTCCTTGGTGTGTGCATAAATTGGCTTAGCACACTCACACTGTAACATATATCTACTCTTGTCAATGTGGCATAATTGAGACTACCCACTAGACTTTGATATGATGTGATGTCCTCTATGAGTTCACCTTCATGTGAGCTCAATTTTTGATTGACCTCCATTGGAGTACCTGCAATCTTACAATCTTGCATCTTGAATTTTGCCAACATGTCCTTAATGTACTTTCTTTGAGTGAGAAACAAACCATGATCTTTGTAGACAACTTCCAAACCTAGGAAGTAGGTAAGTGAACCCAAATCACTTATCTTGAACTCTTCTCTCATCTGATCTTTGATCTTCTTCATACCATCTGCATCATTTCCTGTCAATATAATATCATATACACATAGGTAGATGATCTCAGAATTACTCTTTTTAATAAAGAATGAAGGATCTGCCTTGCTTGGTTGAAAGCCTTTGTCCTGCAAGAATGAAACAAGCCTGAAATTCCAAGCTCTTGGAGCTTGCTTGAGACCATACAATGCTTTGTTAAGTTTACACCCATAATCAGGATAAACTTGATTCTCAAAACCAGGTGGTTGTGCCATATATACCTCTTCTGTTATCCAACCATTCAAGAATGCATTCTTTACATCTAGTTGAAGTATCTTCCAATTCTTGGAAGAGGCAATACTAAGCAAAACCCTAATAGTATGCATCTTTGCCACAGGAGAGAAAGTCTCCTCATAATCAATTCCCTGAGTTTGTGCAAAGCCTTTTGCTACAAGCCTTGCCTTATACCTGTTAATTGAACCATCAGAATTCTTCTTGAGTTTATAGACCCATCTTGAGCCTATTACCTTCATGGATGAAGTCTTGGGCACCAAATCCCAAGTGTTGTTTTCCTCAAGTGCTTCAATCTCTTCCTTCATTGCATGCTTCCATTCTGTTTTTGCTTTGGCCTCTTCAAATGATGATGGCTCCTCTTGGTTTATGTCCTGTGCTATGTAGATAGAATGTTTAGTTACTAATGAGGTGTCAAACCCATACCTTTCTGGTTTTTTCTTTTCCCTCATAGATCTTCTTAGGCCATGATGTGATGATTTTGCCTCATGTCCAAGTTCCTGCAATTTTGCTTTACCTTTAGACTTCCATGCTTTGACCTTTTCCATGTGAGATTCTTCATCATCCTCTGAGGTGTCTTGTTCTTCAATCTTTGATTGTTCTCTACCAAGCTTTGGAAAATCTTCTTCAAGATCATATGGTAAATTGATCTTCCTGCATGAATCTTCATACCATGAATTGTTCTCATCAAAAACTACATCTCTGCTTACCAAGAATCCTTTGTTGGTAGGGTTGTATAACCTGTAGCCCTTTTGATTGTTGTCATATCCAATAAATACACACCTTTCTGCCTTTGGATCCATCTTGCCTCTAACCTGTGAAGGAACATGAGCAAAAGCAATACATCCAAAAATTTTACAATGATCTAAGCTTGGTCTTCTTCCATTACAAGCCTCATATGGAGTCATCCCATCAAGGGATTTTGAAGGCAACCTGTTAATCAAGTAAGTGGCTGTAGATACAGCCTCGGCCCATAAGTAATTAGGTAAATGCTTTTCATTTAACATAGACCTTGCAGCTTCAACAATTGTCCTATTCCTCCTTTCTGCCACTCCATTTTGCTCAGGAGTGTACCTTGTAGTTACCTCTCTTTTGATTCCTCTTTCTTGAAGAAAAGAATCAAAATCATGGGAGAAGTATTCTCCCCCTCCATCTGACCTTAGCCTTTTTAGTGATTTACCTGTTTGATTCTCCACAAGAGCCAAATATCTTTTGAAACATGAAAAAACTTCATCTTTGTGTTTCATAAAGAATAGGATAGTCCATCTGCTGCAATCATCAATAAAGGAAACATAATACCTTGATCCAGATATTGAAGCTTCCTTGCTAGGTCCCCATACATCTGTATGAACCAACTCCAAGAGATCTCCATGCATATAACCTTTCTTCATGAATGGTAACCTGTGAGACTTTCCAAATTGACATGCACTGCACTTATAAATCATATGTTGTTTTGACAAATTAGGAAGTCCAAGTACACTTTGGTCCCTGCAGATTTGCTTTAATGACCTTTCACCAATATGTGCTAACCTTTTGTGCCATACTTCCAATTCTGTGAGTGTCTGACTACCATAATTAAAGAGAGCAATGTTTCTAGTGTCCTGTAATTCAAATGTGAACAATCTACCTGTCTTTTCACCTTTTGCAATTCTTCTGAATCCTTGACTTGGATCTTCAACAAATGCTCCTGCTTTTGTGAACCTGACTTGCAACCCTTTCTCTACTATCTGCCCAACACTTATCAAATTCTTTGTAATGGTAGGGACATAGAGTACCTTACTGAGTAGGTTGATGTTTCCATCAGGTGCTTTGACATTGCCTATTTTCTCCACAGGATGTTTTGTATCATCTCCTGTTTGTACCTCATGCTTATTCCTTGGATCTTCTAAATCTGATAGGAGTGCCACATTTCCTGCCACATGATTTGAACAACCTGAATCTATGTAGAAAACATGCTCATCAGATTTACCTTGTGGCATAGCCA
Organism: Ceratopteris richardii; assembly: GCA_020310875.1. Lineage (NCBI taxonomy): Eukaryota > Viridiplantae > Streptophyta > Polypodiopsida > Polypodiales > Pteridaceae > Ceratopteris > Ceratopteris richardii. The sequence goes on along the minus strand of CM035435.1, from coordinate 94,140,374 downwards.
TGTTCATGATCAATAATGAATCCTCTTTGTTTGAGTCTTCTGTGTAGTTATTGTAGTCTCTCCTTCCTTTGTAGCCTCCTTGATAGTTTGAATGATTGTAGTTGTTGTAGTTGCCATGGTAGTTGTTGAACCTTCCTCTTGAGTAGCCATAACTTCCTCTATTGTATCCTCTGCCTCTTTGATTCCTGGAATTCCTAAAGCAATTTTCAGTTGTATGATTAGTTAATCCACAAATAGAACATGAGTTGGAGTCTTGGGATCTCCCCCTGCCTTGTCTACCTCCTCTTCCTCTACCTCTGCCATGTCTTCCTCTACCTGCATAGTTAGCTTGATATGTACCTGCTTCATCATCCACTTTCTTTGCCTTTCCTTTGTTATCTTTAGACTTGCTTTTATCCGTGTATAAAGCTGAAGATTGATTACCTTTAGAGCTTTCTCCATTTTTGATAAGCTTTGCCTCTTGAGTAAGTAGTTGTCCAATGAGTGTGTTGAAATCAGGTACATGCATGTCCATGTACAAATCCATAGCTGTGGTGAATGCTTCCCACTTATCATCTGCCTTCAAGCCATTGATGACCTGCCTTACAATTTGCTCTTCATCTATTACCTCTCCAATGCTTCCCAACTGATCCGCTATGTCCTTGAGCTTTGTGACAAAATCAGTCACATTTTGTTTGGGAGCCTTCTTGAGAGTTGTGAACTCCAGCCATAGTTGATGCTTCCTAGCTTTGGTACTTGAAGAAAAGAAAGCTTCAAGTGCATCCCACACTTCCTGAGATGTCTTACAACTTCTAATGTGAGGCAACAAAAAATCTGAGATAGAGTTGAGGAGATAAGACCTTGCAAGTGCATCCTTGGAGCACCATGTGCTCAATCTTTCTTGCTCTTCTTGTGTTGGTTGACTTTTGTTCCTGAAACTTGGCATAACTTCATCTCCAGCCACATAACCATATAAACTTCTACCTTGGAGATAGGCTTCCATTCTTAATGACCAAGCTGAGTAGTTACCTCTGTCTAATTTGTCAATTGATGAAGGAAATCCATCTGCCATGTTGTCCAACCTTGCTCTGATACCACTGTGAAGAGATGGATAAGTATGTGTTTGAAGATGAAGAGGTGTTGCAAAATCCTTGATCTACACCAGCCAAATGAACTCCAGGAGTAGATGGTGGGCCCTTTTAGCTTGCCAATGGATGTATTAGACACCCTATGTACCTTGGAAGATCACTCTCAAAAAGATAGATCAAAAGAGATAAGTTGGAGTTAGCTCAGAGGTGAAAACTTGCTATTCTTGGTTCATACACCTGTCCAGTGTTTTACATAATTCTCTGACCACAGCAGCAATTAGCTCAATTCCTCTTGGGGAAGTCTAGGCAACTTAAAGAGCTAACTTTCAAGAGTAATCTCATCAAAGATAATGAACCACACACTGAGAATGAGTTTTAACAAGTGATGACATCATCCCGATTTTCACGGGCTGCTACAGAAATACACCAGTGAGCAGAAAAATCAACATAACTCAAAATGTAGGAATCCAGTGATTATGAAAATTTGTATGATTATACTAGACAGTAAGCTGAATCCAACAAGCTTTAAATCACTGAATTTGGATAAGTAACCACTGAGCAATGGCTCTGACAAGATGAGTAAAAAAGTCGGGTACCTGACAGAGAGGTGAAGATGAACAGACCCTGTTGACTTAAAATGACCATAACTGAAGATTGCAACATCCAAATGACATGAAAATTTATGAGCATATAGTAAACTTATAGAGCTAACTTTACCAAGTTAAATCACTGAAAATGATGCACCAAGCTCAGAGACAACATCTCTGCAAGCTGACTGAGAAAACTGAGAGTAATGGCAGTGAGTAGTACACTTCACAAGAACATGGAAAGATGAACTCAAATAATCATGAAAATGAAAGTATATTGCTTGTACAATACAATGACTTACTGATACATATGTGTGCCTTGTAATCACACCTTGATATGGCATAAAGCTCAACTCTTGGAGGTCTTCACATAGGTCTCTCTAACCACGACTAAAACTGCCATCTATTTATAGTTGAGTTTGGGAGGCTAACTTCCCTCAATCACTCTCCAATCAATCAATGATTGATTTGATTCTCTACCTACCACAAATCACGAATTCGTGGCTCCTCTTTCCATTCTTGATCATGTGGACTCAACCACTTAAGATTCTCTTACTTTTACATTAAGTAAACTCTTCAAAAGTTACAAGAGGTAGTTCACAAGTGAACTTTACATAGTCTTCATTTTAAGGCTTTTTCTATGACTTTGTGACTCAAGCCAATACTTAGGCTTGTCATAGACTTGCTCCAACAGCTCTCAGTTGGACTGTTCTCAAAACCATGTGCAATCAAGTAGGCATGTATCTTTTCATACCAAGCACATGGTGCTTGTTTCAAACCATATAATGCCTATTTCAACCTACACACTTTAATTTCATGCCCTTCTTGCACAAAGCTATGAGTCTAAAAAACATACAATTCTTCATGCAAGTCACCATTCAGAAATGCAATTTTAATGTCCAATTGATATACATTCCAACCATGATGAGCTGCAAGTGCATAGATGCTATGAATAGTATTCATTCGACATGTGGGAGCAAAGGTCTCATCAAAATCAATGCCTCTTTCTTGATCATAACCCTTTGCAGCAAGCCTAGCATTATACTTGTCAATTGTTCCATCAAGCTTATGCTTCAGTTTGTATACCCACGTAGTGCCAATGGCCTTCTTGACAAGAGGCAAGTCACATAAAGACCATCTACCATTTTTCATAATAGCATCATATTCTAATTGCATAACAACCATCCAATTTTTTGAATTTTGTGCTTCATCAAATGAAACTGGCTCATTCTCATCACAAAGACTAGAGGCAACCATACCATAGCAATCTGGTGAAAAATAAGCACTATGAGACCCTGAATGAGTATGATATGAGAGAGATGCATCTAATTTGTTATCTCCCAAAGTTTGCACCATCCATTTAGGCATAGTTTTTGCCTCCTCTATATCAGTTCTCTCATCAATAAATGCATCATGTAAATTTGCATAAAAAATGGAATCATCTGCATCATCACATGAAACTTGTAAAGGTTGAGAAACTGCCTCATTGGGACCAACATTAGACTATCCACTTGTGAAAAGAGGCAAGAGAGTGTCATACCCATCTTTGGAGCTAAATGATGTCTCCTTAGTACATGAAAGTAATGGTTGAATAGAATCTTCCAGAAAAACAACATCACAACTAACCAAAATGTGTTTAGATTGTGGATGATACATATGATAGCCTTTGCTTTTAGAACTGTACCCAACAAAAATATGTTTCACTACTCTATTATCCAATTTCCTGTGTAGTTGCTCAGGCACTAATGCATATGCCAAATAACCAAAAACATGTAGATGAGCAAACAGATGAATTGCGACCATGCCAAGACTCATATGGAGTGATAGAGTGCAGTGCTTTAGTGGGACACTTGGTAAGTACATATGTTGCACACATAACAACCTCAAGCCAAAAACATGTGGTAAAGCACGACTCTTGATCATATACCTCACCATCTCCATGAGTGACTTGTTTTTCCATTCACCAACTCCATTCTATTGAGGTGTATACACCATTGTACACTGATGTTTTATCCCACGTTTAGCCAGAAATGGATTAGAATCACAGGACATATATTCCCTTGCTCGATCAGAATGGATGGTGTCCATTTTACATGCTGATAAATTTTCAACCAAAACCAGAAACTATTTGAAGCACATAAACACTTCAAACTTTACTTTGAGTTGGGGAAGGTGTTAGCTCACAAAAGGGTTGGTTTTATGCACTAATGTGGATCTATTTGGCAGGAAAATATTTTTGATTTCAGAGCTTTTGGCATCAAGTCTTTGGAATTCGACGAAGGAAAACACTAAGTGGACTTTGACGACAATGCTCCAAACAATTACATCAATATCCTGGAAGTGTCAACTAATGTTATTGACCAAGACATCAACACCATCCTTGTTAAGGTTGGCATTATAGGTGATTTCGGAATGGGAGAAACAGTTTTATGGTAAGACAGACCAATAACTTTCTACTCTAATCTTTAAGTAAGACATATGAACAGATGTGTTGATGTTTTGAGGCATAGTTCCATTCATAATTTCGTATGTGTATACAGATAGATGTTATAATGATAGCATGTAATACTCACCTGACATAAGATTGCATGAGAACTCGAGACTAAGAGTGGATATGCATAAGAAATGCAGTGCATGGTGTTGATACAAGTGAAAACTTTCGATGCATACAACCACCCGTGGGTATGTTGTTCACAATGAAGTTGTGATTGATATGATGACTAATGGTTTTTCTTTGTTTGGATTGAAAAAAAAATCTGTTTAGGCTAAACAGGGAGGCATGACCTGATAACAATTGAAAAGATGTGATGTTGCTTGGAAAGTTCTTACAGCTACGAGATCGTACTCTTCAACGGAATATTGTGAAGTCAGGTTCAAAATATTGACATTGAGATGGAGTCACATAAGCTTGATGTATACATGACCTCACAAATGCTATCATGAGGAAGGGTTTTATTGAAGGTGTAGAGTTTCTGATTTTCGGGGGGATGAACCATGAGTGCACACGCTTTTGGGGGGGGATGAACCATTAGTGCACACGCTTTTGGGCGGGGGGGCACCTCTTCTTATCTTATCCACGGAGGGTATGCGGGGGGATCTCTCTCTCTCTTCGAGGAGGATAGGTGTCGGGTGGAAGGGAGGAACAGACTACCACACGGTGCTGCTGTGGCTGAGGGGAGGCAAAGGAACTTGGTGAATGCTGTAGCATTTGTATTCTTTGGAGGAAGCTCAACAGAGCGGCATCATCAACTACAGGCGAGGAGCAAAGGGTTACATAGCCCAAGGGAGGACATACATCAGAATTAAAAGGAGGTGTTGCATACGGTCGTGACTCGTGCATGAAGAAGTGACCACCTTGTCACGATCGCAATAAGTGGCCTTGCAACAAAGCAAGCGGATTCTACAAAGCTCAACGCGAAAGTAATGAACAGTCCATAAGATGCAGATGTCAGAGAGACAGGACCAGACCTCCTGAAGCTGCAGCTAAAGGCTTGTGAGAGCATTCTGCACAGTCTCAGCAATTGAAGCTACACCAAAAATAAGGTTGGTTCATATGCCAACTTAGCGGCCGTCAAATACAAGGCCTCGTGCCAAGTTCTCTCGTTCGATCTCGTCTGTATTCCAGTCTTGTTGAAGTAGTTCTTGCAGCGTCGTCTGTATTCTCGTCTGTATTCCAGTCTTGTCGAAGTAGTCTTGTCTGTATTCCAGTCTTATTGAAGCTGTCGAGAGGTCTTAAGAATGTCCCATGCAAGATGTCCGTTTTAAGTCGGCAATAGCTACGATCGATGCTGATAAAAGACTAAGTATTAGTGAACAAATCGTTACGGAAAATGTGACAAGGAACTATTATAAAAAATTTTAAGGCTCGTGTGCACTTGGATTTCGGTTGGAAAATGTGATGAAAACCTCCTGATGATGGTAATATGCATGGAAAGCCTTGCCAGTAACAGTGGGACCTTGGACAAATGGCCAATAACACTGCAGGTTCACCCAGTTCGTTTTCTCTTCTCGCTTACAATGCCTGTTCTATTTTGAGAAACATATAATAATGATCAAGGTGTGGTTAAAGTATGATATACAACAAACATCCTATAAAACCGCATGCCCAAATGTGCCATTCTTGAGTCTCTCTTGTTATAACCGCGTTATCATTATGAAGAGGACACTATAACATGATAACGCGGTCGCTTTGAGCTATGTGGGGAATGGCCAATAGACTGCTTCCTTCATGGTTACAGTGCTGCGTTATAAAAAGTCACCTCATAATGATGATAGGGTGGCTGTATCAAGCTTCAAGGTATATGTTCATTGTTTATGTGAGGGCTTTTCACTACCTTTGTAAACCTATATTCTTGACCTCAGTGAATAGCCTAACAACACACAACACACACCTAAACCCTAAACCGTTGGAGTAATGGCTCAATGGAAAGGTCTTCATTCCCCTTATTTTGCAAATATATTCGGAAGTTATTGGTGGATTTTGAGGCACTTGGGCAACAAAGTAAGCATCTATTGGCATTTTCCCTTGGACCAAAAGAGTTAACATTTTTGTGCGTTTGCCGGGAAGCATATGAACTAGTACATATACAAAGGATGGATTCCTCGAGGGATAATTATGGGCTCCAGGTAATCCAAGTGGACCAATTGCGAGGGGTTTGAGCAAAATAAAGGCTTTCATAATCATCTTTTCCTTGGACAAAAAGACCAAACATTTTGGTGCGTTTGCCGGGAAAAGCTTGGCACGTCTCTATAAGAGAGTGCCATAGGTTTGCCTAGCGCCACATGTTGGCCGAGCTTGCGGACTCCAGATCTAGTACATGAGCGAGGGGAGCTCATCCTCAAGAGCAACACAAACGCAAAGAGAGGAACGCGCTCAGAGAAGAGCCCTTGAAAAGGAAAAGAAGAGGTGGGAGTTGCAACGTGAGTCTACCTCGACTAACTCGAAGAAATCTGCAAAAAACGTGTACTCCCGTAGGAGAGTCGCGAATCAAGTGCGGAAGTTTGAAGGAGGGATCCTGAGGCCACGTGCACTAAATTTTTGGGATCGAAGTGATATTGACATCACACCTCTATTCGAAATGGCTCAGCGGCGGTTCACTTGGGGGACTTCACCAAGTTCTCAGGTGCTTAGGACGAGGACCTGGATAGTTTTATCCAACTGTTTGAGGTTACTTGTGAGGCCAATGAGGTAGTTGACCAGGGTCAAAGGTTGAGAATTTTTCCGGCTATTCTCCGAGATGAGGCAGCCAATTGGTATGGGAATTTGACACCACAAGAGCGTGGAACTTATCAGATGCTCAAGGAAGCCTTCTTGGCAAAGTTTCGACGACAAAGCTTCCAAGATAGATTGGCCCAATAGATGGATTACTTGCGACAGGGAGTCAATGAAAGCATCGATAACTACATTCAGAGAATGGAAACGTTGGTAAGAAAGATGGGCGTGAATGCCCCGAACGATGAGACATTGAAGAGAAGATTCATCGCGGGATTGAGAGATCCTATGGCACAGCAGCATATCAGCCTGACAAGACCTGCAACTTTAATGGATGCTAAGGAACAAGCAAGGCTTTGGGAGGAAGTACAATTATGTCAACAGAGGAAGATGGAACTCTTATACGAACCAATGGGAGGCCTAGGGAGCATACCGATGAAAGATCCTGGCCAAGGAAGTCCCGCATTGACGACTCCAGCTTTTGTAGCTGCCACTAGCACGCCAGGCGAGGTAAAGCCTGTGCTAACTGAAGAACGAATATTGGAGTTGGTCACGCAAGCTATAAAAGCTGCCACAATGACCCAAGAAACATACACAGTAAAACCAAAGGTAGCTACAAACCCGAATCAAGTGTTTAGATCCAACACATGGTGTGGAAAGTGCCATGGTTACGGCCATTTGGCTTCAGAATGCCCTACAGTCTCAAGAGTATTCACAGATAGATCACCACCTAGAATGCGTTGCACTTTTTGTGGAAGGACAAATCACACGGAGGCCCGATGTTACAACAAGAGGGCCTATGAAGAGAGGACCATGAAATCGAAGCTCGAGAGAAAAAGAGACAAGATAAAGATGTCCAAGGAATCATTCAAAGTATTACGACGCAAATCGATTCGAATGCTCCAGCTGTGACAGTCGAGATTAAAGGGTATGCAGTCCCCGGTGCTCAGTTAGATAGTGGAGCCGCAGTCAACCTTATGATGGAGTTCATGATGAAAGCTTTGGGCCTCAACCACATGGAAGAAACTCCGATGTCCTTGATAATGGCAGATCAAACACAAGTGAAGCCTGCGGGTCTTTTGAAGAATGTAAGCACAGTTGTGGGCGGTCTAGAATTTAAAGTTGATTATCTGATAGTAAGACCAAGGACCTCAGAGGCTACCTTCTCGATCTTACTTGGAAGGCCATGGCTGGTGCAAGCTGAATGTGTGCACGGTTGGCACACAGGATTTATCACAATTGGACCGAAGGGCGACCGAATACAACTTCAAGTGTCTCCCAATTTGACCGGCAAGAAATCGACAACAGCTGAGGAAAGGGAGCAAAAAGCGAAGGAAAAGGTTAGACAAGAAATGGCGCGGGTAAGATTTGCCCTGCGCACGGAGACTTCTAAGGACCTTTTACAGGATGGATTTAATCTGCAATTGGCCGACCTCCAACATGCGAAAGTGGGCGAGTACATAGATCCTCTATGTTACATGGATGATTCAGACCAGGAGTTGCTGGGATGGTTGACACATACAAGTGAATTTGAGTGCTACATGTTAAGTATAGACGCAAGTAAAAACAAAACTACTCAATCCCGAAAAAAGGGAGCTTCAAAAGAAGAGCTGAAATTGGAGTTAGCTCTGACAATGGAAATGCAACAGTTGAGAGAAAGAGTTAGAATGCTAGAAGTAGAGCTTCTAAGGAGAGGTCGAGAATTGGGAAAGGAAGCAAAGAGTAAGACTAAAGTGTCGGAAGCCATTGCAAAAGCTGAACTAAAGAAATTAGGTTCAATCGAAAGAGAACAAAACAATGATTTATTGGCCAACCATGCACACGTGATCGGAGAGCACATTCCAATCACAACGTCATCAAGGAATAAGGAATATTCGCGAAAAGCTCAGGTGGAAAAATGGGAAGTTTTTCCAGAAAAGTTCTTGAGCAAGGGGTCAGAGCTACCACATGGAGTACGAGATTGCATTAAATTGGCACTAAAAAACTTCAGCAAGGCCTTTGCATGGTCATACAGTGATATGAGAGGAATTGATCCCCGAATCTGCCAACATTATATAGATTTGGAAGAAGGCACCCGACCAATATGTCAACGACTTAGGCGGACAAACCCAGTCTACTCGGAATTAATCAAGCTAGAATTGACTAAATTATTGGAAGCAGGATTCATATATCCTATTGCATCTAGTGAATGGGTATCACCAATTGTAGTTGTTCCGAAGAAAAATAAGAAAATCCGTATTTGCATAGATTATCGTAAGTTGAACGAGCGCACAAAGAAGGATCACTTCCCCTTGCCGTTTACTGATCAAATCTTGGACAGAGTGGCTGGCCATAAATTGTACTCATTTTTGGATGGTTTCAGTGGGTACAACCAGATCCAAATCCATGAAGAGGATCAATCCAAAACTACTTTCACCACGGAATGGGGCACATACGCATATCGTGTGATGCCATTTGGATTATGCAATGCACTAGCCACATTCCAGAGGGCAATGATAGCTGCATATCAAGACTATTTGCAGGATTGGATGGAGATATTCCTCGATGATTTTGCAATCAGAGGCGACGATGAAAACATGATGGAGAGGATCGAAGCTATTTTAAGAAGAAGCATTGAAAAAGGCATCGCATTAAATCCTGAAAAGTGTACATTTGGAGTACGAAGAGGATTGCTTTTGGGACATGTTATTTCCGAAAAAGGGATTGCGGTTGACGAGGATAAATTGGAAAAGATTGGACAACTTCCACCTCCTCAAAACTTGCGTCAACTCAGAGGATTCTTGGGGCATGCGAATTATTATCGACGATTTATATTAAATTTTGCATCAATAGCGGCACCACTGATGAATCTTTTGAGGAAAGACCAACAATACCAATGGACTGAAGAGTGTCAAGTCGCATTCGACTCGATCAAAGAGAGATTGATAAATGCACCGATTTTGGTAGCACCCGACTGGACGAAAGAATTCCATGTGCATACCGACGCTTCTCATACTGCGGTTGGAGCAGTGCTATGCCAAGCCGACGAAAAGAAGTTGGACCACCCTATTTATTACGCAAGTTGCAATTTGAATAGCACTGAGAGGAACTACACGACTACAAAGAAGGAATGCCTATCGATGATCTTTGCGGTAAACAAGTACCGGCATTACTTGATGGGAAAGCATTTCACGTTTTATGTGGATCATGAAGCCCTAAAGTACATCATTAATAAACCCGAGCTATCAGGGCGATTGATGAGGTGGATGCTACTCCTCCAAGAATTTCAGTTCACAGTGGTAACCAGACCAGGCAAAGCGCATATATTGGCCGACCATTTATCTCGAATTGTTAATGAGGAGCCAATCTCTGGTGTGCCCGATGATGCTCCTGATGGGCATCTATTCTAGGTTGATGCTAAAGTACCTTGGTATGCCGACTTGGTGAACTTCTTATGCACCACTAAATATCCGCCAGGAGCAAGCAAGAGAGAGAAGCAAAAACTGTTAGCATTGGCGAAGCACCATAGCATCATTGGGGGGCAGCTCTATCGATATTTTGTATATGAAAGCATTTATCGGAGATGTCTCGAGGAAGAAGAAGCAGCCCTAGTTTTGAGGGCATTACATGATGAACCCTGCGGTGGGCATTTTGCTGGTGAACTGACGGCAAGAAAGATTTTATTGGCTGGGTATTGGTGGCCAACTCTATTCAAAGACTCTCACACATACTGTAAGAAATGCGACAAATGCCAACGAATGGGCAAACCCACATTAGCACATGCTGCTCCTCTCACACCGGTGCTTGCTCTTAAGCCCTTTGAGAAATGGGGAATTGATTTTGTGGGGCCTATTGATCCTCCCTCAAGACGTCGGTCTAATAGGTATATTTTGGTCTGCACTGACTATGTTACCAAGTGGGTAGAGGCTAAAGCTCTAAAGACTGACCAAGCTGTTGATGTAGCTAAATTTTTGTATGAACAAATTATCACTCGATTCGGATGCCCGTTGGAAATAGTGAGTGATAGAGGAACGCACTTTGTCAACGAACTGATCGAAGAATTAATGGAATTATATAAAATCAAACATAGGAAAAGCACTCCATATTACCCGAGAGCGAATGGACAAGTGGAGGTCACCAACAAAGTTCTTGAACAGATTCTAACAAAGACAGTAGCTGTGCATAGGAGAGACTGGGATGAGAGACTTTTGGAAACCTTGTGGGCATATCGAACATCCTACCGAGTGACGACTAAGAGCACTCCGTTCTCTCTAGTATATGGCGAGGAAGCCATCTTTCCCATCGAAAAAGAAGTGCCGACATTAAGAGTGGCCATCGAGGGTAGGCTGAGAGAGGAAGAGTCATTAAAGGAGAGGTACGTACAACTGGTCAAGCTAGAAGAAAAGAGACTCATTGCACAGCAAAGTCTGGAAGCTATTCAGAGAAGACGTAAAGAGAGGCATGATAAGAATCTCAAGACCTATGCGATTCAAGAAGGGGATTTGGTACTAGTCTATGATAGTAAATATTATAAATTCCCGAGGAAGTTACAGACAAGATGGGCAGGACCGTTTAAGGTGGTGGAACTCAACTCCAATGGTTCCATGCAAATTCAAGATTTAGGAGAAGAATGTGCTCCCGTGAAGGTTAACGCGCTTCGAGTTAAACCATATTTCAAGTAGCATTAGGACGGGAGAAGCCAGACGAGATCCAAGCAGAAGGACGTAGTAAACTCCTTGTACATAGATGTATAGTTATAGATAGATATATATATGTGCATATGTTAGTTATGATTTTTGTTGTCATAAATATTATCCTGTGCCAGCTCAAGAATTTTGGACTTCTAATATTTTTGTGTTATGCAGAGACTATTAGGAGCTAAGTAACAAAATGGCAGATCAAATAACGCAACTCTACTTGTACGAGCTAAGGATATATTTCTCGGACCAAACATTCGCCCGCATGGACATAGATGTCGACGACTTTGAGACGGAATATGATGTAGAGGAAGCGCATTGGCTGGTATGCTTTATAAACCAGGGTTTGGGTGTTGCATTTTACATTGAGCGTTTTGAGGAATACCTGACTCGACATGTAGGATGGGTGGGAGATCGATATTACTATTTCGATCCTTCTAGGGAAATGCCTAATGAGGAAAACGATATCACTTGGGCTTGGGCAGATGTGTTAACGATAGGAAGTGATGAAGGAGCTCCTGAAGCTGGGCCTGACTCGCCCTAGGGAAGTCGCTGGGATGCGGGTACGATGTGAGGCTACATGAGATATCCCGGAGACTCACATTCTAGGACACCTAAGGATAGGTATACGAGGGACTAAGGCATAGCCGGCTGTAGTTACCTAGTGAAAAGTCAACTCGATGAATACATATGTAGTGTCTGTAATTGAGAGAATGGAGTGAAGAGGTGGTTGATCTGTCAAAGGCTAGAGTGTATATGTTTGCATGCATGTGTGGGAAAAGTGGGAAAGTCCCTTTCTTCCTCTCCCTAATTCTCAGGACTTGGGTGAATTAATTAACTATGAAAAAAAACGAAGAGAAAGAAAAGAAAGAAAAAATATTGTGTTGTTGTGATCGTACCAATGCGCTATGGTGGGCTAGTAGGTGGGTGGATTTATCCTAGCCGGGTGGTTAGGACCACGAGCCGCAGCTAGTTTCGCCATAGGCTTGGGATGTATATGTTTGTGTCCTAGCTACGCGCCATAACGGGTTGGTAGGTAAGTGGAACCATTGTGGCCGGGAGGTCACAACCATGAGCCGCATCCAGCTTCGTTATGGGCTAGCTGATATATGTTATGTGTTATCATTGTGTGTTTGTGTGTTGTGCGCTGCATTGCATTGGTAGATGGGTGGAATCAACCTGATCGGGTGGTCAGGTCCACGAGTCGCATCTAGTGTCAATGTAGGCCAACGTGTGAAAATAAATAATTTTTTTTTTCATATGGAGTTATTCCCCACTCTTGAGGGGGAGAGAGAGAGAGGAGAGGGCGACGATCGCCTGGAAGGGAACGTTATTTGCTTGTGTGATTGGTATATGATGGTTTATGACAGATCAGCTCACTTTGAATCAACATTCTTGAAGGCACGGATATTCTATATGTACTTATGGATGAGGCTTTAGCGAGGTAATGCAACGGTCTTGCTTTATAACTTGTGTGCTCTATCTGAGGGTTTTTCCAGTGTGTGTGACACTCCGGGGTTTTTATGTAGGTCTTGACTTGTACTCGAGTCTCGATGACTTTTGTAGGACGACGATGGGGATTCTTCGGGAGTGTCTAGTCATGGAAGAATTGTATATAGCGAATAGTAGGTGCAATAATGGGGTATGCATTTTGGGTATTTTGCATGTCCTGTTGAATTCATTTCAGTTATCGTTGTTTATTTTGGTATTTTCTTTTCTGTTTTCCGCAATGCCAGTTGCATATGTAAGACATGGAAAGGTATGCATGTGTTATTTTGGTTGAGACCTTGTTCATAATGGAATGCATGAGCAATTGATACATGTTGGAATTGGAGTTGTATATATGTGCATGTTCTTGGATCATTTGGAAGTGACTGATTTGTATGTATTCATGAGTGATTTTTTGAGCACTAACAGCTTCAATGTTCATGGCTGTTTGGATTATATTGCAGTGAGAGTGGCTCGTCGAGGACGACTTCGCAAATAAGAAGAGGGGAGTATGTTAGCTCACAAAAGGGTTGGTTTTATGCACTAATGTGGATCTATTTGGCAGGAAAATATTTTTGATTTCAGAGCTTTTGGCATCAAGTCTTTGGAATTCGACGAAGGAAAACACTAAGTGGACTTTGACGACAATGCTCCAAACAATTACATCAATATCCTGGAAGTGTCAACTAATGTTATTGACCAAGACATCAACACCATCCTTGTTAAGGTTGGCATTATAGGTGATTTCGGAATGGGAGAAACAGTTTTATGGTAAGACAGACCAATAACTTTCTACTCTAATCTTTAAGTAAGACATATGAACAGATGCGTTGATGTTTTGAGGCATAGTTCCATTCATAATTTCGTATGTGTATACAGATAGATGTTATAATGATAGCATGTAATACTCACCTGACATAAGATTGCATGAGGACTCGAGACTAAGAGTGGATATGCATAAGAAATGCAGTGCATGGTGTTGATACAAGTGAAAACTTTCGATGCATACAACCACCCGTGGGTATGTTGTTCACAATGAAGTTGTGATTGATATGATGACTAATGGTTTTTCTTTGTTTGGATTGAAAAAAAAATCTGTTTAGGCTAAACAGGGAGGCATGACCTGATAACAATTGAAAAGATGTGATGTTGCTTGGAAAGTTCTTACAGCTACGAGATCGTACTCTTCAACGGAATATTGTGAAGTCAGGTTCAAAATATTGACATTGAGATGGAGTCACATAAGCTTGATGTATACATGACCTCACAAATGCTATCATGAGGAAGGGTTTTATTGAAGGTGTAGAGTTTCTGATTTTCGGGGGGATGAACCATGAGTGCACACGTTTTTTGGGGGGGGGGATGAACCATTAGTGCACACGCTTTTGGGGGGGGGGGCACCTCTTCTTATCTTATCCACGGAGGGTATGCCGGGGGATCTCTCTCTCTCTTCGAGGAGGATAGGTGTCGGGTGGAAGGGAGGAACAGACTACCACGCGGTGCTGCTGTGGCTGAGGGGAGGCAAAGGAACTTGGTGAATGCTGTAGCATTTGTATTCTTTGGAGGAAGCTCAACAGAGCGGCATCATCAACTACGGGCGAGGAGCAAAGGGTTACATAGCCCAAGGGAGGACATACATCAGAATTAAAAGGAGGTGTTGCATACGGTCGTGACTCGTGCATGAAGAAGTGACCACCTTGTCACGATCGCAATAAGTGGCCTTGCAACAAAGCAAGCGGATTCTGCAAAGCTCAACGTGAAAGTAACGAACAGTCCATAAGATGCAAACGTCAGAGAGACAGGACCAGACCTCCTGAAGCTGCAGCTAAAGGCTTGTGAGAGCATTCTGCACAGTCTCAGCAATTGAAGCTACACTAAAAATAAGGTTGGTTCATATGCCAACTTAGCGGCCGTCAAATACAAGGCCTCGTGCCAGGTTCTCTCGTTCGATCTCGTCTGTATTCCAGTCTTGTTGAAGTAGTTCTTGCAGCGTCGTCTGTATTCTCGTCTGTATTCCAGTCTTGTCAAAGTAGTCTTGTCTGTATTCCAGTCTTACTGAAGCTGTCGAGAGGTCTTAAGAATGTCCCATGCAAGATGTCCGTTTTAAGTCGGCAATAGCTACGATCGATGCTGATAAAAGACTAAGTATTAGTGAACAAATCGTTACGGAAAACGTGACAAGGAACTATTATAAAAAATTTTAAGGCTCGTATGCACTTGGATTTTGGTTGGAAAATGTGATGAAAACCTCCTGATGATGGTAATATGCGTGGAAAGCCTTGCCAGTAACAGTGGGACCTTGGACAAATGGCCAATAACACTGCAGGTTCACCCAGTTTGTTTTCTCTTCTGGCTTACAATGCCTGTTCTATTTTGAGAAACATATAATAATGATCAGGGTGTGGTTAAAGTATGATATACAGCAAACATCCTATAAAACCGCATGCCCAAATGTGCCATTCTTGAGTCTCTCTTGTTATAACCGCGTTATCATTATGAAGAGCACACTATAACATGATAACACGGTCGCTTTGAGCTATGTGGGGAATGGCCAATAGACTGCTTCCTTCATGGTTACAGTGCTGCGTTATAAAAAGTCACCTCATAATGATGATAGGGTGGCTGTATCAAGCTTCAAGGTATATGTTCATTGTTTATGTGAGGGCTTTTCACTACCTTTGTAAACCTGTATTCTTGACCTCAGTGAATAGCCTAACAACACACAACACACAACACACAACACACACCTAAACCCTAAACCGTTGGAGTAATGGCTCAATGGAAAGGTCTTCATTCCCCTTATTTTGCAAATATATTCGGAAGTTATTGGTGGATTTTGAGGCACTTGGGCAACAAAGTAAGCATCTATTGGCATTTTCCCTTGGACCAAAAGAGTTAACATTTTTGTGCGTTTGCCGGGAAGCATATGAACTAGTACATATACAAAGGACGGATTCCTCGAGGGATAATTATGGGCTCCAGGTAATCCAAGTGGACCAATTGCGAGGGGTTTGAGCAAAATAAAGGCTTTCATAATCATCTTTTCCTTGGACAAAAAGACCAAACAGAAGGCTCAAGTGAAGTGAAGAAACTGCATTGTAGGATAATATGTTTGATTGCCCCACTATCAAAGTACCAAAATCTAAATCTAGTGGAGACATACACTTTTCATGAGAAGATGGGTCATAATTGCAAACAATAGTAAATGCCCATTCTTCATTTTGCACAAGATTAGCAGATTCTCTTTTGTGTGTAGAGGCCTCTACAACAACCATTCCAATCTCTTTCTTCTTTGCCTCTTTTGCAGTGAGTTTTGGACAACTCTTTATGACATTATCATTTCCTTTGCAGTATTTGCAAAAAAATTCCTACTTTTTTGTTTTCTTCTTGTTTCTGTCATCCTTCTTTTGATTGTGCATAATGAGCAAATTTCCACTTACTAGTGGATTAGATCCATTTACCTTTGCCCTTTTGACTAGCCAAGAAAGCTTGATCTGTAACTAGAGGCACCTGGAAAACATGTTTGTGAAGGCTGTATTTTGGGCAAAATGCAGCGTTCTTCCTTTGCAAAAGATGGTTCAGTTCGGGCTACGTAGAAATTGCAGCTTGTACATAGTGATGTCTGTGGTCCTATGCAGACACCCTCTTTTGGAAATTACCTTTACTTTGTGACTTTCATTGATGATTTTTCCAGGCATGCATGGGTATATCCACTCAAAGCAAAGTCCGAAGTGTTCATGTGCTTCAAACAGTTTTTGGTTTTGGCTGAAAATCTGTCAGCATGTAAAATGGGCACCCTCTATTCTGATCGAGGGGGGGAATATATGTCTTCAGATTTTAATGCATTTCTGGCTGAACGTGGGATAAAACACCAATGTACAGTGCCGTATACACATCAACAGAATGGAGTTGCTGAACGAAAGAACAGGTCACTCATGGAGATGGCGAGGTGCATGGTCAAAAGTCAGGCTTTACCACATAGTTTCTAGCTTGAGGCTGTCATGTGTGCAGCATATGTACTGAACAGGTGTCCCACTAAAGCGTTGCAGTCTATCACTCCATATGAGGCTTGGCATGACCGCAAGCCATCTGTTGCTCATCTGCATGTTTTTGGTTGTTTGGCATATGCATTAGTGCCTGAACAACATTGCAGAAAATTGGATGATAAGGTAGTAAAATGTATTTTTGTTGGGTACAGTTCTGAAAGTAAAGGCTATCGTCTGTATCATCCACAGACTAAACGCATTCTGGTTAGCTGTGATGTTGTCTTTGTGGAAGATGCTATTCAGCCATTGCTTTCATGTACTAAGGAGACATCTGTTAGCTCCAAAGACATGTATGATACGTTGATGCCTCTTTTTACAGGTGGACAGGCTAGTGCTGGTCCTAATGAGGCAACTTCTCAGCCTTTGCAGGTTTCATATGATGATGCAGATCATTCCATTTCTGATGCAGATTTACATGATGCACTTGTTGATGAGAGAGCTGATATTGAGCAGGCAAAAACTATGCCAAAATGGCTGGTGCAGACTTTGTGTGACAGCAAATTAGATGCACCTTTGTCATATCGTACTCGTTCAGGCTCTCATAGTGCCTCCTTTGCATCAGATTGCTATGCTATGGCTGCATCTAGTCTCTGTGATGAGAATGAGCATGTTTCTTTTGATGAAGCACAAAATTCAGAAAATTGGATGGCTGCTATGCAATCTGAATATGATGCTATAATGAAGAATGGTACATGGTCTTTATGTGACTTGCCTCCTGGCAAGAAGGCCATTGGCACTAATTGGGTATACAAGCTGAAGCGTAAACCTGATGGTACAGTTGATAGGTATAAGGCTAGGCTTGTTGCAAAGGGTTATGCACAGGAAAGAGGCATTGATTTTGATGAGACCTTTGCACCTACATGCCATATGACTACTGTCCGGAGCATTTGTGCACTTGCAGCCCATCATGGTTGGAATGTACATCAGTTGGACATTAAAACAACATTTTTGAATGGTGACTTGCATGAAGAAGTGTATGTTTTTCAGCCCCGTGGCTTTGTGCAGAAAGGGCATGAAAACCAGGTTTGTAGGTTAAAGAAGGCATTATATGGTTTAAAGCAAGCACCACGTGCTTGGTATGAGAAGATACATGCCTATCTGATTGCACATGGTTTTGAGAACAGTCCAACTGAAAGCACCTTATATGTTAAACGTGCTAATGATGTGCTTCTGATCATTGTTGTCTATGTTGATGACATGCTACTCACTCGTCCTATTGAGACACATATTGCTGATTTTAAGGCTGATTTGCATGCCTCATTTGAGATGTCTAATTTGGGGCATTTGCATCACTATTTGGGTATTCAGTTTATGCACGTTGATGGTGGAATGGCTTTGTGTCAAACAACATATATTGACACATTATTGCAGCGTTTTGGCCTTGAAGACTGTAAGCCTATTGCCACTCCTATGGAGACAGGTTTACGATTGAGTCTTCATGATGCTGGAGATGCATTTGATGTTGTTCTCTATCAGCGGGCTGTTGGATGCTTGATTTACTTATGCATTACTCGTCCAGATATTCAGTTTGTTGTCTCACAGATGAGCAGGTTTATGCATTGCCCAGGAGTCACGCATTGGAAAGCAGTTAAGCGCATCTTTCGCTACTTGAGTGGTACTCGGCTACTTGGGTTGTTTTATCCCAAGGGGGGATCACTACCGCCAGATTTGCATGCTTTTTCTGACTCAGATTGGGCTGGTTGCTATGACACTCGTGTGTCCACCAATGGTTTTTGCTTCATGCTTGGTAGCTCATGTATATCTTGGTTGAGCAAGAAGCAGCCTACTGTGGCCACTTCCAGTTGTGAGGCTGAGTATAGGGCAGCTTTCACAGCGATTGTTGAGTGTATGTGGCTCAGACGCCTTATGGCTGATTTGGGTGTTGGCCAGTTTTCTGCCACCACCATCTTCACTAACAGTCAGATCGCATTGGCAGTTGCGAGGAACCCTGTGTTCCATGCTCGCACTAAGCACATTGAGGTGCATTATCACTATGTCAGGGAGAGGTTCTCTGATGGGGAGATCAGCTTGGCATATGTGCCCACGCAGGAGAATATTGCAGACCTTTTCACGAAGGCTCTGCCTAGGGAGAAGTTTGAAGCTTTCCGCAAAGCTTTGGGCTTACTTCCTTTTGTGGAGTGATTTCCACATAGCTTGGCACTTCCTTATACATGAGTGCCAACTCCTTGTTCACCGCATCACTCCCAGGGGGGATTTGTTGATATATTCAGGTAGTGATGTGTGTGAACACTCTAGGACCGCCGGGGCACTTTTTCCCTCTTTAGAAGGTTTTTTTCCCCCGGCTTGTATATACGCCTATTGCCCTAATGGGCTACTTATCTTTGTACATTCTCTAGTAATACATTCAGTATTGTGTGTTTGTGCTCCAAGCTTCTTCTTCTTCCTTGTGCTGTTCGCGTGCTTCCGCAGACGTCTATCTCTAACAGGGTGCCCATTTTACATGCTGACAGATTTTCACCCAAAACCAAAAACTGTTTAAAGCACATGAACACTTTGGACTTTGATTTGAGTGGATATACCCATGCATGCCTGGAAAAATCATCAATGAAAGTCACGAAGTAAAGGTAATTCCCAAAAGAGGGTGTCTGCATAGGACCACTGACATCACTATGTACAAGCTGCAATTTCTGTGTAGCCCGAACTGAACCATCTTTTGGAAAGGAGGAACGCTGCATTTTGCCCAAAATACAGCCTTCACATACATGTTTTCCAGGTGCCTCAAGCTTGGGCAAAGAAGACATCATATCAGATTTCTGTAGGCGTAGCAAACTAGCAAAATTCATATGACCAAAGCATGCATGCCAAAGCTTTGCATCTGACATAGCCTGAGAATCATGAACTGCACATGCCGAATCATTCACAGATCTTTCATAGTCTATGAGCTTATACAGCCCACGACATAAAATGCCAGAAGCAATAATCACATCGCCATTTGATAGATCATGAACTGTACACCTAACATCAACGAATTTCACAACCAAGCCAATCTTGGCTAATGCAGAAACTGATAACAGATTCTTCTTGATCCCTGGCACAAATAAAGCATCTGACAAGGTGAAAAAACTACCATTAGCAGTAGTCAGAATGATCTTACCAACTCCCATAACAGGATAAGAGGAGTTGTTGGCGCATGTGACAGTATTCCCTGTAGGGGCAAGCTCGAGTGAAGAGAAGAAACTGTGCTGCGAGGTAATATGTTTGGTCGCCCCACTCTCAAAGTACCAAACATCTGAGTCCACTGCAGACATGCACTGCTCATGAGAAGATGGGTCAAAAGTGCAAACAGTAGTAAATGCCCATTCTTCTTCCTGCACAAGATTAGGAGACTCTGTTTTTGGTGTAGAGGCTTCTGCAACAACCATTCCAGCCTCCTTTTTCTTTGCCTCTTTTGCAGCCAGTTTTGGACAGTTCTTTATGATATGATCATTCCCTTTATAGTACTTGCAAAACAATTTCTGCTTTTCTGATTTCTTCTCATCTTTATCCTGGTTCTTCGAATGTGCAGCATTTGCAAATTTCTGCTTACTAGTAGAAGAGCTCCATTTTCCTTTGCCCTTCTGACTAGCCAGGAAAGCTTGATCTGCAACACGCATAATGGACCTGTTCTGCCTGGACTGATCTTCCTACAATAGAACGGAGACTAACTCCTCAAATGATAAGGCATTCGGATTACCTTTCATCATCAACCGAAGAGTAGAAGCAAAACTCTGATTTAAATCAGAAAGACCATTCAGAACGGTCTGCACAAGTGAGCTATCTGGTATAACCTCATCAGCAGAA
The DNA here is from genome assembly GCA_020310875.1 of Ceratopteris richardii. Lineage (NCBI taxonomy): Eukaryota > Viridiplantae > Streptophyta > Polypodiopsida > Polypodiales > Pteridaceae > Ceratopteris > Ceratopteris richardii. The sequence continues at coordinate 94,119,497 of CM035435.1, read as the reverse complement.
ATCAATTGTTCCTTCAAATCTTTGATCTTCATTAGGAAACTGTCCATAGAATCACCTTCATTCATGTGCTTACTCTCCAACTGTTTTTGGAGGTAAGCAACACGAGCCTCATTCCTAGCTTGGTATAATGTGGTAAGTGTATCCCAAGCATCCCTAGCTGTTTTGCAAGAGCGAATATGAGGAATAATGGCATGTTTGATAGACAAAGCTATCAATGCATGTGCCTGGGCATCTTTGCCATCCCAAAAAATTTGCTCTACAGTAGGTGCAACAGAAACAACAGCACGAATAGGAATTTGTGGAATATCATCTTCGACACTATCTTCATCAGCTCAAGCACCTGTATTTGTAGTACCTGTCGTTACAGGTGTAACAGGACGTCTTTCAACACCCTGCACAATGTTCCACAATCCTTTTGCAACCAAAACATGTCGCATCATATAAGCCCATAATGGGTAGTTGGTACCATCCAACTTATCCTCAACAGCCAACATACGGAATACATCACTGCTTTCAGCCATGGCCGATGACTAAAATACCTTGATGCAAAAAATTGATTGTATCTCAAAAAGTTGAATAGAACTGCCTAGACGAGTTCTGCTAGACCTGTAGCAGACTTTGAGACGCTTAAACTGGCGAACAAAAATTGGTATATACCTTTGGCACAAAAAGATGAAATAGCCTGCACAAGCACTGCGATAGTGCGTTTGGAGGCCGAAACGAGCTCAGATTGCGATTTCGGCACCATACAGCAAAGCTGTTTTGATCTCGAAAACACGCTGAGTATGCTCACCAAAATTCATGCGATTCTGAGACTACAAACAGAGGAGTATCGACGGCGCCCTAGATGAAGCGACGACCTGCTCTGATACCAATTGTTGGAGTTAGACGTCTTTGGAAGCACGCGAACAGCACAAGGAAGAAGAAGAAGCTTGGAGCACAAACACACAATACTGAATGTATTACTAGACAATGTACAAAGATAAGTAGCCCATTAGGGCAATGGGCGTATATACAAGCCGGGGGAAAAAAACCTCCTAAAGAGGGAAAAAAGTGCCCCGGCGATCCTAGTGTGTTCACACACATCACTACCTAAATATATCAACAAAAATTTACTTTGATAAAACTCATTGACTTAGACCACATAATATCAAGATAGAGGATTGACTATTGGTGTACAACAGTATGTTTAATATTCAGTATGATGCTAGGAAGAAACTAACAAAGAGATGGTTTCAGTCATATGTAGTGATGTCTGTATTTAATAATGGAACGTATGAGCTTCGCGAGTTTGTCAACACTCCTTTAATATCTTTGATTTCAAGGAAGAGAATAAAATTATTCAAGAAGAGAAATGATGAAGATAACGGGATTGATAAAAAACTATTGGAAGATGATGATGATCATCGTTGATGCTATTGAAGAACATTAAATCAGGTGAATGTACTTTATTCAATTTGTCCATTTTCTTTTTTATTCTATATGTTTGATTTTCATGCACATCATGCCTACATTTCATGATGTTCTACGCAAATAGAAGAAGGTTTTAAATTGCAATTAGAAACAATAGTAGGAATATATGTGCTTGAGAGAGTAGGATCAAATACCCTATACCCGTTATCAAAACCTAAATAGGACACTCTTATTTGAAGCTCTTAATAGAAAAATGGACTTATTTTATATGAATAGGTTGTGTGAAGCTCTAAATACACTAAGGAAGTGAAATCCTAACTCCTTCAAGTGCATGTCTCTAGATCATAAGCTTTGATTAGGAGTTAGGCATTTCCCCTTTAACAAAAAAGTTACGAGGTAAAAAAAAAGAATAAATAAAAAAGCAATAATGGTTGTTGTAAAGAGAAAAAGAAAAAGAAAAAGAAAAAGAAAAAGAAAAAGAAAAAAATAAAAATAGTTTTCATGACTTAGATGTGGTCTCAAAATCACTTCTGAGATTTATATGCAGGCTATACGAGGCAGAGCTATGCAATAGTAGAGCTCATTGTATTTCTTGATAGGTTTATAGGAACCAAACATGAGAACATTTATATAAAACGATGACTAACATTGAAACGAGTCGATAGGAACGATTGTTGATGGGAAGTCTAAGTAATTTCTATATGTGTAGTTTATTTTTGAAGGTAGTATGCTGATAGAATAGGTTTCCCGATCATGGCTAACATACTTTAAAATCATCTTTATTTTGCTCAGAACCTGCATATGCATAAAACGATCATGTTTCAATATTTGAAAAGAAAAACATACAAATTAAAAAGAATTTCAAAAGAATCTTAATACGTGTCTATTGGATTTTGCACGTTGGCCCATCAAGAGGATGTACAGGTTTAGTGGGGATGGATGTCGGGATGAAATCACTCTAAGGTTGTGTGCAAGATTTTTTTCAAAAATTTTATCTTTTTGTTGGTCATGATTTGATGAGTTGGTTGCAGGGAAAAAGAAAAGAGTTGTGCTGATCACAAACATTTCATTTGGATATTAGACTTGTATACTTACCTGTATAAAGTCCATTAACCCCTTAAAATCCCAAACCCTAGTTCTATTTTTACCCAAATCCATGTGTTTTGATCAAGAGAAGAAGCAAAACCCCCATTTAAGTAAGTGATGGAGATGATTAATCTCCAAAAGACAAGCTATACTTGAATTTAGAACACCTCCATATCCAGCATAGCTCAAGACCTTTACCAAATTTCAGAAGTCTTTGCCAAATTATAAACACTTAATACTTTTGTCACCTATGGATTCACTCAGAAAAGTCTACCTCACAAAACTCACTCATTTACTGATGAAATGATTAAAGTTTTCTATGAAATTTTGACACAACATTCTTGTAATGTTTGCGCAATTATTTCAAGTGAAAGTTCTTCAAAAGAGCTTACCAAACTTCATATTTACTTCTTGAAAACTTCTTCTATTCTGATAAGAAGTACATTTGATGAATATTACACATTGAACTTATGATGTAATCATCTATATCTTGTCTAGTCTTCATCTCTCATATATATCACATCCATATACAAGTGTATATATACATATGAGTATGGATTCAACACTACTTTAAAGTATATGTGAAGTATTTACAAGATTAATGTACATGTGTATAAAGATCATATCTTCTTGAACCTCCACTTCACTTCATACTTCAAGCTTCAAGCTTTTCTTCATTTCTTCACTCCTAAGCTTCATGTAATCATTAATTGATGATTTTCTTACTCCAACAGCTCCCCCTCAATCATCAATTGTGATTACCTGCATCTTCTTTATCCTTGCCATATCTTTAAATTTCTACAACTTAGGTCCATCCAAACTCTTTGTTAACATATTTGCAAGTTGATCTTTTGTAGGAGTATGCATGATTTCTATCTCTTTATCAATAACCTTCTCTCTCAGAATGATATTAAATCTCAATGTGTTTCGTCCTAGCATGAAACACAGGGTTAGCTGCCAAATACAAAGAACTCATGGTATATCCACAAATGATAGAAATACTCTAATTGATATCAAAACTCTTCATGAGAGTTTTTAGCCATATGACTTCTTTTGCAGATTCTACCATACCTTTGTATTCTACTTCTGTAGATGACAAAGCAGTTGTATGTTGCTTCTTAGAACACATGAAATTAATTTATCTCCCACATAACACAAATAGCCATGTGTTGATCTTCTATCATCAGAGTTACCTGCCCAATCTACATCACTATATATCTTGATTCTTGTATCTGAAGTGAACCCATAATACAGACCTTCTTTAAGTATGACCTTGATATATCTTAGCACCCTTTGACCTGCAATCCAATGTTCCTTTCCAGGATAATGCATGAATTGAGATAGAACTCCAACTGCATATGATAAATTAGGCCTTGTCAATGTAGCATAAATCAAGCTTTCCCACCAAACTCTGTTAAAGCTTAATGTCTTCGAATTCTTCTCCTTTGTATCTACTTATCTTGTGATTCACTTCCATTGGAGTTGATGCTATCCTGCAATCTTCCATTTTAAATTTGATTAGCAAATTCTTCAAATACCTTTCTTGAGTCACATATACTCCATGTTGAGTATATGAAATCTCCATTCCCAAGAAATATGACAAATCTCCCAAGTCACTAATCTTGAATTCTTTCTCCATCTGCTTCTTAAGCATTTGTATGCCTTTGTCATTTGTACCTGTAAGTATTAGTCATCAACATAAATACAAACATAGATAAATCCATCTTCACTTGCTTTCATTAGCAAGCTACTATCTGCTTTTGATGTTTGGAAACCAAGTTCCTTCAAGAACTTCACAAGCATGTAATTCCATGCCTTTGGGGCCTACTTCAATCCATACAAAGCTCTCTTGAGCTTACACACATGATCTGGATAAAACTGATCTTTAAAACCATCTAGTTGTTCCATGTAGACTTCATCTGAAATATAACCATTTAAAAATGCATTCTTCACATCTAATTGAGATAATTTCCAACCTTTGCATGCAGCAATAGCTATGAGAGTTCTTATGGTTTTCATCTTGCAACAAGACTATGGGTTTCATCATAGTCCACACCATATATGTGTGCATATCATTTTACAACAAGTCTAGCTTTATACCTAGGCACACTTCCATCTACATACCTCTTTGATCTGTAGGCCCATTTGCATCCTATGACTTTTTGAAACTTGGCTTGGATACTAAGTCCCAAGTCTCATTCTCAATGAGTGCATCATACTCTTCCTTCATAGCTTTCTCCCAATTCTCCTTTCCTTTTGCCTCATCATATGTAGAAGGATCTTCATCTGTTTTTATCATGTACGCATAGTCTTTAGTAGTCAAGAATGAAGTATCATAGCTATACCTTATGGGTTGCCTTTTGTTCCTTGATGACCTTTTGAGTTCTCTGCTCCTTGAAGTTTCTAGTTCATCATATTCTGGATCAAACCTTGGCAATACTTCACCATCAATTGGAACTTCAACATTCTCTTCTTCATCATAAATTTGAACCTTTGCTTTACTCTTCTTTTGACTCAATACTTCTTCAAGTCTTGCATAAGCACTATTTGTACCTGTATACCAAGTACCTTGCTCATCAAATGTAACATCCTTTGACACAAGAAATTTCTTTGTAGATGGACTCCACAACATGTCTACAGTTTTCTTGTCCTCATAACCAATGAGCACATATTTTTCAGCCTTTGGTTCCAATTTATGCCTTAATTGAAAAAGGAACATAAGCATAGGCTAAACAACAAAATACTTTGCAATGATCTAATGTAGGTCTTTTACCCCACCGAGCTTCATATGGTGTCATACCCTGCAAAGCTTTACATGGTAGCCTATTAACGGAGTATGTGGTTGTATTTACAGCCTCAGCCCACAAATAATTAAGCCAATTCTTCTCTTTCAACATTGATCTTGCAAACTCAACAAGGGTTCTATTTCTCCTTTCTGCTACACCATTTTGTTGAGGAGATTACCTGCAAGTAACTTCTCTCTTTATACCTGCATTCCACAAATAATCACTGAATTCATTTGAGAAATACTCTCCCCCTCTGTTTGACCTTAATCTCTTCAATTTTTGTCTTGTAACCCTCTCTGGATATACATGATAGTGTTTAAATGTGCTAAACACTTCTAATTTATCTTTGATCACATAAATAGTGATCCACCTGGTAGCATCATCAACATAAATGACATAATATCTTGAACCATTTATGCTAAAGTCCTTTGAAGGACCCCACACATCTATATGCACCAGTTCAAGTCTTTCTAAGTACATGAAACCTTGTTTCTTATATGATTGCTTATATGCCTTACCTAATTGACATGCTTCACATTTGTATGTCATGTGTTGACCTGCAACATTAGGTAATTCAAGTATTGAACCATTGTTAATCATTTCTTTAATACCTCTTTCATTGAAGTGTCCAAGCCTTTTGTGCCAAATATCCAACTCAGATATCTTTTGCTCTCCATATGTGAACAAGGCATGTCCAATATTACCTTGTACCTTCAATGTGAAAAGCCTTCCTTCTTTCTTTCCTGTAACAATTTGCTTATACCCTTGAGTATAAACTCCATCATTAGTAAACCTCACCTCATATCCTTTTTCTAAAATTTGTCCTACATTGATCAAATTCTTTCGAATTGTAGGAACATACAGAACCTTACTCAAAAGAGTGCTTCCATCTTTGGCATTCACTAATCCAATAGACTTCACCTTGTGCTTTGTATTATCACATTTTTGAACTGTATAATTACTTTATTCTCCAAATCAATCATCAAAGCAATGTTGCCACTTAAATGATTGCTACATCATGAATCAATATAAAACACTCTTTGGTCTTCACTTGGGACTTCACATGTTACATTCATGATTAGAGTTGAATCTTCCTTCTGATTTGATGCATAATTGTAGTAGGTGTTATTGTAAGATTGGCTTTGAAAGCTTCTTCCACCATTCCTTCCAAACAAGCCTCTACTACCTCTACCTCTAAAGCTTCCTCTGTTATTTCTTCCACCTTTTCCTCTTTGATTATAATTCTGATTAAAGCCACTAAAATTTTGATTATTATGCCCACATTCATGAGCTAGATGATTAGTCTTACCACATATCCAACAAGCTTTGACATTATCCTTGTTGTTTCTGCCTCTTACTGTACTTTTGCCACTTCTTCTTCCTCTTAGGAAGTTTGCTTGACTTGGAGTGCCTTCATCTTCAACTGATTGTTGCTTTTGTTTGATATTCTTCTTCTTATCCTTAGAATACATTGCTTGAGTTGCACTCTTACCAATATCCCCTTTGATATCATGCTTAAAAGTTAGCATGTGTCCTAGCAATTGAATCAAATCAGGAGTGAAATGATCTAATGAAAGTTCAGTTGATAGAATGAAATGTTTCCACTTCTCATCTCCTCTTAGACCTGTGAGAATTTGTCTTACCAATTTATCTTCTTCAATGTCTTCATCAATTACACCTAAAGAATCAGCAATGTCTTTCATTTTTCTTACATAATCAGATATTGATTGTGAGGCTTTCTTCTTGAATGTGGGAAATTCAGCCCATAGTGATGCCTTTCTTGATTTGGTTGTATTCCAAAAATGCTCCTTCAAAGCATTAAATATATCACTTGCACATTCAAGTCCTCTGATGTGAGGAAGCAAGTAATCATTCACTGCCATATAGAACACTAGGATCTCTAAATTCTGGCTTCTCTTCTTCTCTTGTGATATATCCTATCATATGCTCATAAGATGAGCTTCCATCCTCATAGACCAAGCTGGATAGTTTTCTCTATCCAATTTCTCAATTTGGAGACTATCTCCCATTCTTTCTTCACCTATACTAACAAATCTTCAACCTTATGAGTAATGAATATAGCTTTACTTCGAAATTTACTCCTTCTAATCCTTTTGTTTCTCTCATGTGTCTTCCTTAAGCTTTTCCTTCACACTTTGTCCTTTTGAATCTTCAGATGTTGAATTTTATATGTCTACAACAGTCAGGATCTTCCTTTCCTTCAACTTTGATAGAACCTGATCTGATACCACTGATGGAGATTATTAATCTCCAAAAGACAAGCTATACTTGAATTTAGAGCACCTTCATATCAAGCATAGCTCAAGATATTTACCAAATTTTGGAAGTCTTTGCCACATTATAGATACTTAATACTTTTGTGAGCTATGGCTTCACTCAGAAAAGTCTACCTCACAAAACTCACTCATTGACTGATGAAATGATTAAAGTTTTCTATGAAATTTTGACACAACATTCTCCTAATGTTTTCACAACTATTTCAAGTGAAAGTTCTTCAAAAGAACTTACAAAACTTCAGATTTACTTAAATAAGTAAACCTATGTCTAAAACAGGCTTTCTTTGCAAGTGACTTTCACATATGCAACTTTAAAGACATGGTTCTCACAATCTAGACCCTGTTTTATCAAATGCTTTTAGACATAGATTGCTTACCTTCTAAATTAAACTTTGAATGCTTATTTGTGCAAAAATTTACACTCTAGACTGAGACTTGATCAAATCTTTGACCATCAAGATTGCACCTATTTTAGGAATCATTATCACTTGTTACACATATGAATGTTCCTACATAAAATTCTCTCAGCATGATTACAATTAGACTCTCAAAACTTGACCATAGATGCTTCAACTATAGAATTAGACACATAAAAAAGGATTCCTCAATTGATTAAGCACAAAAGGAGAAGGAAGAGAAACATTGAGTCACAACTTCTTGAAAACTTCTTCTATTGTGATAAGAAGTACATCTGATGAATATTATTCAACTTATGATCTAATCATCTATATCTCATCTAGCCTTCATCTCTCATATATATCACATCCATATACAAGTGTATATATACATATGAGTCTGGGTTCAACACTACTTCAAAGTATATGTGAAGTATTTACAAGATTAATGTACATGTGTATAAAGATCATATCTCCCAGAACCTCCACTTCACTTCATACTTCAAGCTTCAACCTTTTCTTCATTTCTTCACTCCTAAGCTTCATGTAATCATTAAGTGATGATTTTCTTGCTCCAATAGTAAGAAACCCTAGGGAATTTTACCCTTTAGTATCGTAACTTATTCGTAGCTTTAGCCCTTTGAAATCATCAAAATTAATCCTTGAAAGTTTATCTCAAGAACCCTAAAACCCTAGAACTAAACCCTTGGAAACTTAGTTGAAACCCTTAGAAACCCTGGGTTTTAAACCCTTATGTATATATTTATTCATTAATTATGAGTTACTAACCCTAGCCATAAGAAACCCTAGGTTATCCCAAACAAAGACCCTAACTAGCAACTTTAGGAACCCAATTTTCCCCAACTCTAACCCTTAATTTAATTAAAATTCTCTGCACATAAGTTTGAAAGGGAATAAAACCTTATAAAAATAAATAGGAAAAAGAAAAACAAGTGAATTAATAAAAAATAAAAATGGAAAAATAAAAATAGAAAAATTGAAAGAGAAAAATAAAAATAAAATGAGAAAACCAAAATAGAAAGAAAAATTTGGATTATCCAAGATTAGAAAAGAAGGAAAAAGAAGATCTTCTAAAAATAGAATGGGAAAAAATAGATGATCCTAAATTTTCTAGAAAAAGAACCTTGGGAAAAACTATAAATACATGTCTAGCCTCCATTAGCTTTTTCCCTTGAAATTTTTGAGATACTCTTCTTCCCAGATATATACAAGTTTTGGTTCACCAGTATAAGCGCCCCAAAGTCTGTTACACGTTTAGTAGAACTCGATAGGGTGGTTTTGTTCAACGTTTTGAGATATGATCATTTTTTTGCATCAAGGTATTTTGGTCAAGGGCCATGGCTGAAAGCAGTGATGTATTTCATATGTTGGCTGTTGAGGATAAGTTGGATGGTGGCCTTATATGATGTGTCATGTATTGGTTGCAAAAGGACTGTGGAATATTGTGAAAGGTGTTGAAAAATGTCCTATTACACCTGCGAGTACAGTTACTGAAGCTGATGTAGATGGTGTTGAAGATGGTGATATTCTTGAGGTTCTTGTTCATGTTGTAGTTCTTACTGCACCTACTGTAGAGCAACTTTGTTGTGATGGTATAGATGCTCAAGCACATGCATTGATGGCCTTGTGTATCGAACGTGCCATTATTCTTCACATTCACTCCTGCAAAATAGCAAAGGATGCTTGGCATACACTTACCACTTTATACTTGGCAAAGAATGAGACTCGTGTTGCTTACCTTCGAAAATAGTTGGAGAATGAGCATGTGAATGAAGGAGATTCCATGGATAGTTTTTTGACAAAGATCAAAGATTTAAAGGAGCATTTGATTTCTACACATGAAGTCTTGCCTGACAGTTCACTTGTGCTTCTAGTTTTGCTTCTACTCTTCGATCGATGATGAAAGGAAATCCGAATGCCTTAACATTTGAGGAGTTAGTCTCTGTTCTTTTGTAGAAAGATCGGTCTAGGCAGAACAGGTCCATTATGCATGACAAGCTGAAGCGTAAACCTGATGGTACAGTTGACAGGTATAAGGCTAGGCTTGTTGCAAAGGGTTATGCGCAGGAAAGAGGCATTGATTTTGATGAGAGCTTTGCACCTACATGCCGTATGACTACTCTTCGGAGCATTTGTGCACTTACAGCCCATCATGGTTGGAATGTACATCAATTGGACATTAAAACAACATTTCAATTGTGACTTGCATGAAGAAGTGTATGTTTTTTAGCCCCGTGGCTTTGTGCAGAAAGGGCATGAAAACCAGGTGTGCAGGTTAAAGAAGGCATTATATGGTTTAAAGCAAGCACCACGTGCTTGGTATGAGAAGATACATGCCTATCTGGTTGCACATGGTTTTGAGAACAGTCCAACTGAAAGCACCTTATATGTTAAGCGTGCTAATGATGTGCTTCTGATCATTGTTGTCTATGTTGATGACATGCTGCTCACTGGTCCTATTGAGAAGCATATTGCTGATTTCAAGGCTGATTTGCATGCCTCATTTGAGATGTCTGATTTGGGGCATTTGCATCACTATTCGGGCATTCAGTTTATGCAAGTTGATGGTGGAATGGCTTTGTGTCAAACGAAATATATTGACACATTATTGCAGCGTTTTGGCCTTGAAGACTGTAAGCCTATTGCCACTCCTATGGAGACAGGTTTATGATTGAGTCTTCATGATGCTAGAGATGCATTTGATGCTGTTCTCTATCAACAGGCTGTTGGATACTTGATTTACTTATGCATTACTCGGCCAGATATTTAGTTTGCTATCTCACAGATGAGCAGGTTTATGCATTGCCCAAGAGTCACGCATTGGAAGGTAGTTAAGCGCATCTTTCGCTACTTGAGTGGTACTCGGCTACTTGGGTTGTTTTATCACAAGGGAGGATCACTACCGCCAGATTTGCATGGTTTTTCTGACTCAGATTGGGCTGGTTGCTATGACACTCGTGTGTCCACCAGTGGTTTTTGCTTCATGCTTGGTAGCTCATGTATATATTGGTTGAGCAAGAAGCAGCCTACTATGGTCACTTCCAGTTGTGAGGCTGAGTATAAGGCAGCTTTCACAGCGACTATTGAGTGTGTGTGGCTCAGACGCCTTATGGCTGATTTGGGTGTTGGCCAGTCTTCTGCCACCACCATCTTCACTGACAATTAGAGCGCATTGGCAGTTGCGAGGAACCCTGTGTTCCATGCTCGCACTAAGCACATTGAGGTGCATTATCACTATGTCAGGGAGAGGTTCTCTGCTGGGGAGATCAGCTTGGCATATGTGCCCACGCAGGAGAACATTGCAGACCTTTTCACGAAGGCTCTACCTAGGGAGAAGTTTGAAGCTTTCCGCAAAGCTTTGGGCTTACTTCCTTTTGTGGAGTGATTTCCACATAGCTTGGCACTTCCTTATACATGAGTGCCAACTCCTTGTTCACCGCATCACTCCTAGGGGGGATATGTTGATATATTTAGGTAGTGATGTGTGTGAACACACTAGGACCGTCGGGGCACTTTTTTCCCTCTTTAGGAGGTTTTTTCCCCCGGCTTGTATATACGCCCATTGCCCTAATGGGCTACTTACCTTTGTACATTGTCTAGTAATACATTCAGTATTGTGTGTTTGTGCTCCAAGCTTCTTCTTCTTCCTTGTGCTGTTCGTGTGCTTCCAAAGATGTCTAACTCCAACAATTTTATGTTTCAACCTTGACATCTTTATCTTTTGTAGTGCTTCTTTTAACTTCTCATTTCCTTGTTCTAACTGTTTAATCCTCAATGATAAAAGTTCATCTCTTGTCATCCCATCATTCCATGGGAGTGTCATTCAAGTCAATATTTGAGTCTAGATAGGGAAAACTAGCTTTTGATAGTACATGAGTTTAGCATGCATAAAACCTGTTGACCGAGTGTAAGTCATACTATCTTCCCATAATGGGAATGGAAGATGTCTAAGCCATTGCTTTATGTCACCATTCCATGCCTTAGAGATCGCCTTCATGATAGAAGGGTGACCTCTCTCAATCTTTTAATTAGCCTTAGGGTGGTAGGCAATAGTGAGAGACAACTAAATACCATGATGGTCAAATAACTCTTTTGCCTCTCTCACATCTAATTCTCCCCAATCCACAACCACTTTGTCGATGTATCCAAATCTAGAAATCACTTCTTCTAAAAGGAATCTACATACACTATAAGCAATCTTTGTATGAAGAGATTGACCTTCCACATGGTTGGTCAAGTCCTCTTTGGGAAGTACAATATATCTCATTTTATCGATTTCCTTGGGCATGGTTACAAGATCGACCACCCACTTGTAATGGATACAAGGAGGGTAAGTTGGATGTAACATGTCTTTATGCCTAACTAAAGAATGCACTCGACATGTTGCACAAGTGCTCACAAAGTCTCTCACACTCATGTATATGCATGGCCACCAATAGGCTTCCCTAATCTTTTCATACGTTGCATAAAATCCTTTGTGAACTACCGATAAGGTCTCATGCATTTTTCTCATCACCTTACTCTGAAGACTCCTGCTACTCAGTACATGTTGGGGATTCTTCACCTTACCTTTAGTGTGTTGCCAAATAAGTTCATCCTTCAAGAAGATTATCATCAGAATCATCATCAAATTTCTCTCTTGAAAGCATATCAACAACTCTATTTAGCTTTCTAGCTATGTGAACAAAAGTGAGATTGATAAATTTTACATCTTAGATCCACCTAAGCATCACAATATCCGGAGAAGAACAATTTGCTATCATACCTATCAGTGGAAGAAAGTCAGCCTCTACAATAACATTTGCTCCAATGAAACATTTTTTATTGAATTTTAAAGAAGTCACTAATTCCCATAACTCTTTCTTTATTTGTGGATAGTTTTTGTGGGTGCCATGTATGGGGGCTTTGTTTCGACCAAAATTTCTCCTAGAATCCACTGTTGAGCAAGACAACGGTGGGAATTGGTTTGATGTCTCACAGTACTCTGAAAATAATTCTTAAAGTTTTTGTGTATATTCTTCTATGTTCAAGTTACTTTATTTGCAAAAAGAAAATATTTCAAATCAATTTAGGAAAATATTTGAAATCAATTTAGGAAAATATTTGAAAAACATTACAAAAACTTAGGATTGATATTGCTTGACGACAAGATTGAAAATATAATTGAGTTGGAAAGTACTTTAACTTTTCTAGAAGAACTTGAACAAGCACTTCAAAGAGATGAAAAATCTAAAATCATCATGCTCAGTTCTATTCAAGAATATGAATTGATTATTGAATTTTTGCAAGAACATGAAGTGAATGTAAATACAAAGTACAAGATTGTTGAAAAGTAAAAAACCCATAGCTCAACCATTGCCAAGTGAAAGTTATGAAAAGTATCTAAGAGTGTTTGATGACCCTACATTGAGAAGATGAGAGCTTATAGGGCATCAATTTATTGAGGAGATTGTTAAGTAGATAAAGTTTGGAGAGAGATCAGATCTAAAACAAGTTCTACCCATGATCATCTTTATAGTGCCACATATACCATGGAATATTCAACCTATACCATTCCCAAAAACTCACTTACCTGAGTTGATGTGACTATTAAAGCAAAAGATATCCATGCGAATATTGGAACCATCTTCAACTCCATATTTGAAGAGGTGGTTCATGGTGCCAAAGAAAAATGGGAAACTTCGTTGCATTTAGGATTTGCAACTTGTAAATAAAGACATGATTAGAAATGTAGGGACAAGACCTATAGTAGATGAGTTTGCAAAAGCATTTGTTGGGCACTCCATCTAATCCATGGATGATCTGTATTTAGGGTATGATCAATTTCAGTTATCCATTGAGAGTAGAAAAATCACGATGATGAAGACTCCATTGATCCTTGTACGGATGTGTAATTTGCCACTAGGAGTGAGAAATTCTATAGCTCATATGATGAATGCCATGAATCTGGTTCTACATGACTTCATACCTTCAGTGACTATGCCTTTTATTCTTGATATTCTGATAAAAAGTTGTGAGAAAAGAGTAAACAATGAGACTTTAGATGCTTCTGATTGTGGGAAATTTGTTCATGACCATATCTCTCATTGTGAGAAAATTTTTGAGAGATTCAAAGAGGTAGGCTAACATTTTCTCTAGAGAAATCTGTTTTTGGATTCGATGAGGTTCTCATTGTAGGACATGTGTGTGGACATTATGGCCGCATGCTGTACCCACAGAAAGTTGAGGCCATTAGCAGAATTTATGTGGTGTGTTGTAATGTCAATGAGGTGAGGAGGTACTTGGGAGCTTGTGTCTTCTATGTGATCTGGATTCCTCACTTTGCTCATGTTGCGAATCGTTTATATGATCTACTGAGAAAAAGAAAGAAGTTTCTTTGGACAAAAAAACAATCAAGAGTGGTGCGTAAACTAAAGCAATTGCTGATTGAAGCCCTAATTCTAAAGCATGTTGATTATTCGGGTTAGAAACCTATCATTTTGACTGTTGATACCAGTCCTATTGGTATAGGCTAGGTCATAGGTCAAGATGATGAAGAGAGATAGAGATGCATGTACAATTCACTTTGGTGCAAAGATTTTATATGTCACTCAGAGAAAGTATCCACAAATAAAGAGAAAGTTATGGGGATTATTGGCTGATTTAAAATCTAATAAAGAATATTTCATTGGCATGAATGTTGTTGTAGAGACTGAGTGTCTTCCATTGATAGGTATGATATGAGAAGTTAAAAGAAGTGGTACAAAAGATAATGGATTCAAGGTTGAAAAATAAAATTTACTTTGACAAAAACACATCGAATTAGACCACAAAATAACAAGATAGATGATTGGGTATTGGTGTACGATACTACATTCAATACTCATTATGACGCTAGGATGAAACTAACAAAGAGATGGTTTAAGCTCTATGTAGTGATGTCTATATTTAATAATGGAATGTATGAGCTTCGCGAGTTTGACGGTGCTCCTTTGAGATCTTTGATTGCGGGGAAGAGAATAAAATTATTCAGGAAGAGAAATGGTGAAGATTAATAGATTGATCAAGAACTACTGGAAGAACATGATGATATTGATGATACTAAAGAACATTAAATCAGGTGATTGTACTTATTCAATTTGTCCATTTTTAGTTTTATTTTATATATTTGATTTTCATGCATACCATGCCTGCTTTTCATGATGTTCTGAGCAAATAGAAGAAGGTTTTAAATTGCAATAATGAATAGGTTGTGTGAAGTTCTGAATACACTTAGGAAGTGAAATCCTGACTCCTTCCAGTACATGTCTCTAGATCCTCAACTTTGATAAGGGGTTAGGCCTTTCCACTTTAACAAAAAAATTGCAAAGAGAAAAGTTCATAGAAGTTATCAAGAGACATGAGAAAGAGTTTTTTCTTTTATCACATGAGATACACTATGTGGATCCAAAACAAGTGCCCATTATCATCTTTATAGTGCCATATATATCATGGAATATTCGACCTATACCTATCCCAAAAGCTCACTTACCTGATTTGATGAGACTGTTAAAAGAAAAGATATCCATGCAAATATTGGAACCATCTTCAATGCCATATTTGAGTAGTTGGTTCATGGTGCCAAAAAAGAATGGGAAACTTTGTTTCATTCAGGATTTGCAACCTATAAATAAAGTCACGATAAAAAATGCAGGGACAAGACCTATAGTAGATGAGTTTGCAAAAGCATTTGTTGGGCACTTCATCTACTCCATGGATGATCTGTATTCAGGGTATGATCAGTTTCAGTTGTCCATTTAGAGTAGAGATATCACGATGATGAAGAATCCACTGGGTGTATCCGTATGTACCTTTTTGTAGGGAGCGAAGAAATCTATAGCCCATATGATGAATGCCATGAATCTGATCCTACATGACTTCATACCTTCAGTGACTATGCCTTTTATTGATAATATTCCGATAAAATGCTTTGAGAAAAGAGTGAAAGATGAGACTTTAGATGCTTTTGATTGTAGGAAATTTGTTAGTGACCATATCTCTGATTGTGAGAAAACTTTTGAGAGATTTGAAGAGGTAGGGCTAAAATTTTCTCTAGAGAAATATGTTTTTGGAGTTGAAGAGGCTCTCATTGTAGGATATTTGTGTGGACATTATGGGTGCATGCCATACCCATAGAAAGTTGAGACCATTAACAAATTTTTTGAGGTGTGTCATAATGTCAATGAGGTGAGGACGTTCTTGAAAGCTTATGTCTTCTACGTGATTTGGATTCTTTACTTTGCTCATGTTGTGAACCCTTTGTATGATCTATTGAGAAAAAGAAAGAAGTTTGTTTGGATAAAAAAACAATCAAGAGTGATGCATAAACTAAAGCAATTGCTGATTGAAGCCTCGTTTCTCAAGCATGTTGATTATTCGGGTTAGAAGCCTATTATTTTGAATGTTGATACCAATCCTATCGGTATAACCTACATCATAGGTCAAGATGATGATGAGGGGTAGAGATAAGAGAGTTCGCTTTGGTGTGAAGAGGATCCTCAAAGGTAGGTGAGGATAGTTTAAAGTTCCACTACAATGTAGATCCAAAGCAGTATGTACTCCATTACAATGTGAATTGGCAAATGTAATATTGGATCTGCCTCCTTAGCTACAAGCCAGAAATTGACCTTCTCTTCACACTTTGCCCTTTACTTCAATTCTTCAGGTAACTATACAATTTCATGGGAAAAAAATCATTCATTATCTCTGAAATGAAAAAAACATACTCTAAAAAAGAGAAAAACGTATGCCTTGATTCTATTATCTTCTTTTATTTTGTTTTCTTTTCATTTTGTTTTGTTTTTCTTTTTCTCCATATTTCTATTTATTGTTGGAGTTAGACATCTGCGAAAGCATGCGAACAACACAAGGAAGAAGAAGAATCTTGGAGCACAATACACACTACTGAATATATTACCACTAGAATGTACAAAGATAAGTAACCCGTTAGGGCAATAGGCATATATACAAGCTGTGGGGAAAAAGCCTCCTGAAGAGGGAAAAAAGTGCCCTAGTAGTCCTAGTGTGTTCACACACATCACTACCAAAATATATCAACAAATCCCCCTAGGAGTGATGCTGTGAACAAGGAGCTAGCACTCATGTATAAGGAAGTGCCAAGCTATGTGGAATCAATCCACAAAAAGAACTAAGCCCAAAGCTTTGTGGAAAGCTTCAAACTTCTCCCTAGGTAGAGCCTTCGTGAAAAGGTTTGCAATGTTCTCCTGCATGGGCACATATGCCAAGCTGATCTCTCCAGCAGAGAACCTCTCCCTAACATAGTGATAATGCACCTCAATGTGCTTAGTGTGAGCATGGAACATAGGGTTCCTCGCAACTACCAATGTGCTCTGACTGTCAGTGAAGATGGTGGTGATAGAAGACTGACCAACACCCAATCAACCATAAGGCATGTGAGCCACACAGACTCATCAGTCGTTGTGAAAGTTGCCCTATACTCAGCCTCACAATTGGAAGTGGCCATAGTAGGCTGCTTCTTGCTCAACCAAGATATACATGAGCTACCAGGCATGAATCAAAAGCCACTAGTGGACACATGAGTGTCATAGCAACCAACCCAATCACTGTCAAAAAAAGCATTCAAATCTGGCAATAGTGATAAAGCCTTGAAGAGTTCACTTGTGAACTTACTCTTGTAACTTTTGAGTTTTTACTTGATGTAAAAGTGAAAGAATCTAAAGTGGTTGAATCCACTTGATGAGTAGGAAAAGAAATCAATGAATTCGTGATTGAATTAGTTGGAGAGTCAATCACTAAAAGGTAGGAGAATAGTTTTAGGTGAGCAAGATTCAAATTCAAATCTTGGCTCCAATTATCACTATATATACACATAGTTTAGTTGCACGATTTTGCAACACCATTAGCTGAGATTCATGCCATATCAGAGTGTGATCTCAAGGCATGTACCAGTAAGTCCATTGTAATTTATATTCAATATACATTTGTTTTCATGATCATTTGTGACCATATCTTAATGCCTATGTGAGTGTACTGTTCACTGCCATACTTCTCAGTTTTTCAGTCAGTTTGCAAAGATGGTTCCTCTGAGTATGGTGCACCATTTTCAGTACTTTAACTTGGTAAAGTTAGCTCTCTAAGTCTACTATACACTCCTAAAGTTTCAATGCATTTGGAGTTCACAATCATGAGATATATTCATTTGAATTCACCTAAATATCTGCACCTTCTACTTCCTAAAAAGTCATGATTACATACCTAACTTGCTAAACTTATTTCTCTTAGTGTGCTTAATAACTTTTGATGAAATAAATCCCAATAGGTTGCATTGCTTCTTTATCAGATTCCTCTAAAAGCTCTTTGGTCAATTGTAATCAGAGAATGATTAGTAAGTGAAACACTAAAGCATTCAAGATCAAAATAGAAAGTTTCTTCATGTTGACTATTAGTCAAACTTATCTGTTTTGATTCAACTTTTTGAGAGTGATCTTCCAAGGTACATAGGGTGTCTAATACATCCTTTGGCAAGTTAAAAGGGCCCAGTTCATATCCTTGGAGTTCATTGGGCTGGTGTAATGCAAAGTTTTTGCAGCACCACTTCATCTTCATCAAATACAAATCCATTCCTCACAGTGGTATTAGAGCAAGGTTGGACAACATGGTAGATGGATTTCCTTCATCAATTGACAAATTGGATAGAGGTAACAACTCAGCCTATTCATTAAGGATGGAAGCTTATCTTCAAGGCAAGAATCTATATGGTTATATAGCTGGAGATGAAGTCATGCCAAGTTTTAGTAATAAAGGCCAACCTACACAAGAAGAGTAAGAAAGATTGAGCACATGGTGCTCCAAGGATGCACTTGCAATGGCTTATCTCCTCAACTCTATCTCAGATTTTTTGTTGTCTCACATTAGAAGTTGTAAAACACCTCAGGAAGTGTGGAATGCACTTGAAGCCTTCTTCTCTTCAAGTATAAAGGCCAGGAAGCATCAACTATGGCTGGACTTTACAACTCTCAAGAAAGCTCCCAAACAAAATGTGACTGATTTTGTCACAAAGCTTAAGGACATAGCAGATCAGTTGCAAAGCATTGGAGAGGTAATAGAAGACGAGAAAATTGTAAGGCATGTCATCAATGGCTTAAAGGCAGATGACAAGTGGGAAGCATTCACCAAAGCTATGGATCTATACATGGATATGCATGTACCCGATTTCAATACACTCATTGGAGAACTGCTTACTCAAGAGGCCAAGCTTATCAAGAATGTAAGGCTCCAAAGGTAATCAATGTTCTGCTTTGTATACTGATAAAAGCAAGCCCAAAGAAAACAAATTAAGAGGAAAGAAAGTGGATGATGAAGTAGGTCTACATCAAGCTAACTATGCAAGTAGAGGAAGACATGGTAGAGGTAGAGGTAGAGGAGGAAGACAAGGCAAGGGGAGATCCCAAGACTCTAATCCATATTCTAATCCCAAGAATTCCAAGAATCAAAGAGGCAGAGGCTACAATAGAGGAAGTTATGGCTACTCTAGAGGAAGGACCAACAACTTCAATGGCTACCACAACAATTAACACCACTCAAACTATCAAGGAAGCAATAGAGGAAGAAGAGACTTCAATAACTACATAAAAGACTCAAATCAAGAGGACTCATTGCTAATCATGAATATGGCAATGCCTCAAGGTAAATTGGATGAGCATTTTTTCTACATAGATTCAAGTTGTTCCAATCATGTGGCAGGAAATGTGGCCCTCCTATCAGATTTAGAAGATCCAAGGAACAAGCATGAAGTGCAAACAAGTGATGATACAAGGCATTTGGTGGAGAAGATAAGAAATGTAAAAGAACTTGATGGAAACATCAACCTACTTAGCAAGGTACTCTATGTCCCTACCATCACAAAGAATTTGATAAGTGTAGGACAGATTGTGGAGAAAGGCCTAGAAGTTAGGTTCACAAAAGGAGGAGCATTTGTTGAAGATCTAAGTCAAGGATTCAGGAGAATTGCAAAGGAAGGAAAGACAGGTAGATTGTTCACATTTGAATTACAAGAGACTAGGAACATTTCTCTCTTTAATTATGGTAGTTAGACACTCACAGAATTGGAAGTATGGCACAAAAGGTTAGCACATATTGGTGAAAGATCATTAAAGCAAATCTCTAGGGACCAAAGTGTACTTTGACTCCCTAATTTGTCAAAACAACGCATGATTTATAAGTGTAGTGCATGTCAATTTGGAAAGTCTCACAGGTTACCATTCATGAAGAAATGATATATCCATGGAGATCTCTTGGATTTGGTTCATACAAATGGATGGGGACCTAGCAAGGATGCTTCAATATCTGGATCAAGGTATTATGTCTCCTTCATTGATGATTGCCGTAGATGGACTTTACTATACTTTTGACTCCTGCTACTCAGTACACGCTATGAATTATTCACCTTGCCTTTAGGGCGTCTCCAAACAAGTCCATCCTTTAGGAGGAAGTTGTAAGACATTTTCTTGATGGATCTATACTTATTTATGGACCGACCTAAGGAAGGTTTCAATGAACTCAAATAATTTCCTATGTATTTCCATTCTACATCATACTCATTCTTGCGGAGTCGCTTGTAAACATACACTAGTGGATCATATCACATCATGTTTGTTTCTCTTTCTACATCATCATTATCACCATCATCATCCGAATCATATAAAATTTTGCTATTGAAAGCATATCAACAACTATATTTAGCTTTCAAGCTATGTGAACAAAAGGCAGATTAATAATTTTTATATATGAGATCCACCTAGGCATTGTAATATATGGAGAAGAACAATTTGCTAGCATACCTCTCAGTGGAAGACAATCAGTCTCTACAACAAAATTCACTCCAATGAAATATTCTTTACCATATTTTAAAGCAATCACTAATCACCATAGTTCTCTCTTTATTTGTGGATACTTTATTTGAGTGTCGTGTAAAATCTTCACACCAAAGCGAACTGCATATCTCTACCCCTCATCATCATCTCAACCTATGACCCAACCTATTCCAATAGGACTGGTATCAATAGTCAAAATGATAGGCTTCTGAACTGAATAACTAACATGCTTCAAAATCAAGGCTTCAATCAGCAATTGCTTTAGTTTACGCATCATTCTTGACTCTTTTTCTTTCCAAACAAACTTCTTCTTTTTTTAGTGGAGCATATAAAGGCTTCATAACATGAAGGAAGTGAGGAATCCAGAATCACATAGAAGACACAAGCTCCCAAGAGCCTCCTCACCTTATTGACATTATGAAACACCTAAGGAATTTTGCTAATGGCCTCAACTTTTTGCGGCTATGGATTGAGGTCATAATGTCCACACAAATGTCCTAGAATGAGAACCTCATCGACTCCAAAAACAAATTTCTCTAGAGAAAATGTTAGTCCTACCTCTTTGAATCTCTCAATTTTTTTCTCACAATTAGAGATATGGTCACTAACAAATTTCCTACAATCATAAGCATCTAAAGTCTCATCTTTCACTATTTTCTCATTGCCTTTTATTGGAATATCATCAATAAAAGGCATAGTCACTAAAGGTATGAAGTCATGTAGGACTAGATTCATGGCATTCATCATATGAGGTACAAAATTCATCGCTCCCTGTGCCAAAGTACACATGCATAAAAGGTGTAGTATTGGAGTTTTCATCATCATGATGTCTCTACTCTCAATGGCTTACTGAAATTAATCATACCGTGAATATAGATCACCCATGGAGTAGATGGAGTGCGTAGCAAATGCTTCTATAATGTCATCTTCTATAGGTCCTATCCCTACATTTTTTATCGTGACTTTATTTATAGGTTGCAAATCTTCAATGAATCAAAGTTTCCCATTTTTGGAACCATGAACCACCTATTCAAATATTCGTTGAAGATGGTTCCAATATTCGCATGGATATCTTTTCCTTTAAGTGTCTCATCTTCTCAGGTAAGTGAGCTTTTAGGACTGGTATAGCTCAAATATTCAATGGTATATATGGCACTATAAAGATGATCATGGGTGGAACTTGTTTTGGATCCACACAATCTATCTCATGTGGTAAAAGAGCAAACACTTTTTCATGTCTCTTGATAAATTCTATGAACTTTTCTCTCTCTTTTTCACTTAGAAATGATCTCTCCCCAAAATTTATCTGCTTAACAACATCCTCAGTAAAGTGATGCCCTATAAACTCTCATCTTCTCAGCATAGGGTCATCAGAAACTCTCAAATACTTTTCATAACTACCACTTGGAAATGGTTGAGCTATGGGTTTTATTTGCTTTTCAACAGTCTTGTACTTTGTATTTACATTCACTTCATGTTGCTGCAAAAAATTATCCTTGAACTCAAGTTTTGCAATTAGACATGTTCCAAGGACATGGTCACTTGAATTTTCAATAAGATATCATTTAAGATTTTTGCATCGTTCTTCTTCTCAAGCTTTAAAATTAGCACAACTTTAGGAGATCTCTTCTTCTTTTTCTTTTTACGTTCTTGAATATTTTTGGTCTTTTCCATAGGTTCTTGGTTTTTTTTTCATTCACTTGACTCGTTTCTTGAATTTAATTCACTTGGATGGCCTCTTTCCCTCTCTTATTTCCTTTCTTTTTGCCTCTTCTTGAGAGCAACAAGATCCTCAAAGTGGACTTTCTTTTCATTGTCTTAAGCCTTTTCCTCTTCATTATTACTTTGTCTTTTGGTTACTCTTATTTTGAGATGAGCCTCATCTTGCATTTCATCTCTTCTTCTCTTATCCTCAACATTGGATATGTGTGAGTAGGTAGAGAACTGTTCCATATGAGACTCTCCAGGTAGTCTTTTGCATGATCACATCTCTAGCTTTGACTAGTGCATCTATTGATTAATTCTTTTGCGATTGTGGTCTAATTTTTTCTTTATTTCCTTCTTTCAATGGCTTTGATTATGCCGTTGATGTGCTAGCATTGGTACTGGATAGATTCTCATACAGCTTCTTCATTCCTCCCTTCCCCCAATTTATAGGTAGAGGAAGCTGAGTCTTGAAGTCAAAAAGCTTTTTATCTATGTCACTTACTAATTGATGTTCTTTAGCCTGCTTCAACTCTTCACATGCATAAGAAAAGTGTTCGTGTGCATGGCACCAGACACATCTCTTTGCTCTTACAAATGCTCGAGTTCGTGATCTATCAAATGGCCTAGTATTCCTATGATACATGGGCTAAACTCGTGGTGCAGGGGTTTGCTGAGGAGTGGGCTGCACAAGAGGTGCAACCTAAGGCATTTCATATCCCTTCACATTAGGCATTGGCATTGTATTTCTTTGGAATGGTTCTATGTAAGTAGTGCTTGGCTGAGCAGGGATGGGATCTTGATAACCCATGGAGTAAAGCTTATTGTGTAAGCTAGCCATCTCTTTGGACAAAGAGGCTCACATTGTCATAACATTTTCTATCTACATGCTCAGGATCTCTAATTGTAATTCTAGTGGTATGTGTGAAGTGGATGCAACATTAGTCGTAGCTTGTGCTATAGACACATTCAGACCTACTGGAACATGTATCTCTCTTGGTAGTAATGGAGCAATCTATACAGGTCTATCATAAAGCACAACTTGTTGTTGCCTCATTTGGGCAACTGACTGTACTTCTCTCCTAACTATCGCCCACTCTTCATTCAATCCAAATCTCTTCCCAGCCTCTTCAATCCTTCTCTCAGATTTAGTCCTAACTTTGGGACTTAGAATATTGAGAAAGGAAATCATCAGGTCAGGCATTAGAGAGTCTAGGTCTGCTTGAGGAAGCTCATCATACCTCCTCAACAACTGGTGTAGTGGATATGTCAAAGATGCAGTGGGTTTTAGGGAATGTACCCATTACAAAGAATCCTCTCTATTATGCTGACTGAAATCTTCTAGATAGAAGGGTTTATGCAATTCCTTTCTAAAATTTGTCCAAGTCTTCTCTATGTGCACTGAGATGGATGCTAAGATTGACCCTGAGACTACCCATGTGAAGAAATGAGTCAACATATCTTCAGGTAACCCATGGATTTGAGCTTGGTCTTCAAATATGTCCAAGTACTCAGTCATGTTTAACCCAATAAATTTCCCCTTGTCTCTTATGATAGCTTGGACCACTTGAGCCCCTTGCTTTTCTATCATTAACTCTTTGAATACTTCCTCCATCTCTTTCCTCTGGTTTGTCTTGCAAAGGAAAATGTTTAGGGTAAGTGGCTTGATCATTTCTCTTAACTCGAACTAGAGATCAGAGAAAAGACTAGATGGGTCTCGGGCCAAGATCTGAAAGTACGTCTCGAAAGCTCTCTTTTAATCTCAATTTAACTACCTTAGTAGACTGTACTTCTAGGATCAGGGTGTGTGAAAATCACAAGTTACTTAGTTTCTTCTCATGCTTTAATCAAGTCTAGCTATTTACCGTTGATCTCTTGAACTTTATTTTCACTTGAACTTGACTTGATTTATCTCTTCTTTTGACCTTGGTTACTTGAGTTAATCTCTTTCTTCAACTTGATCCCTCTTAATTTCTTTTTCTGAAATTTATGTTCAATTTCTTTTTACTTTTTAATTTTCAAAACTTAATGTGTGTTTGAGTTTAATTTTTCTTCTTTTTATGATTTTTAATGATATTTTTAATGTTTTTGTTCTTTTTTTAATCTAAGCTATGAGAATAGTAATTATCTGACGTGAATAACAGTTGCAAAAAGTGCTCAAGATGAATCATTTAAACTAAATGCAAAATATGAGTGATCAAACTCAGGCAGAAAAATAGTCTTTCCTTTTACGTGTGTGTAGCAATGCTTGAAAGAAAAAAAACTTATGCCTTGATTCTATTATCTTCTTTTATTTTGTTTTGTTTTTCGTTTTCTCCACATTTCTATTTACTCATTCTCACTTAACTTCTTCTATTTATCTATGTTTCTTTTTATTATTATTTTCTTTTATTTTGATCTCACATTTTCTTTTTATTTATTTCAGTAGTAATTAATAAACATAAATTATAATAAGAAAAGAAAAAAATCACTTTTTTGAATATCTCTCTCTCTCTCTTTCTTTCTTTCCTTTCTCTCTTTCTCTTTCTTTCTTCTCTCTCTCTCTCTCTTTCTCTCTCTCTCTTTCTCTTTTCTCGATCTCTCTCTTTGAGACGCTCTGATAATCTCACATTTGTGTGTGTATTTGTGATATGCATTACACAAATCAAATGTGCAAAAAAAGAACCCACACAAGAGCACGTCATGGATTCAAAAGATAATATCGAAGAAAAAGTGTCATTAAACTAGAAACGATCATGCAAAGTAGATAAGACATTGAACAAATTGATACTAATGTGTTGTCAAAAATTTACTGCAGACATGCCAATAATTAAAAATGAATTCCTAACTATCCCTTTTCTTCTCGTGATATCACACTGACTCACACGCTTGCTACAATCCTATCTCATGCAAAGTTTTTCACACACATCTTATAGAAGCAATGATCCTACGATCAGCTTAGCCAATTTTCATTCTGAACATGTGTAGTCATGGACGTTAATTGTGATGAAACAAAATTTGAGTATTGAAATTTTATCTCTCTCTTTCTCTCTCTCAAGAGATTTCTCTTGCCGCCATCGATTTGATTCCATTCTCCTCTTTTTCTTTGCTTTTTGAATAGCACCAGACTGATCGCCATCTCTGTCAGAGCCCCCCAATCTTCTATCTTTCTTTGTGTAATTATCTTTCTAAACTTCTCTCTAAGGTCATTTTGTAGAATGCAACTCCGATCTGTTTCTACACCGAGCTGAGCGTGTCTCTTCTATGGAGTGCCAAAAAATCCATTCTCTTTGCTACAGGGCCGACTCTTGGTAGCACTAAGTCTCTGCCTTCTCTCAATGTGTGCAACAGCGAAGCCATCCAAGCTGGAACTCATGTGTTCCTTTTTTTTTTAAAATCTGTGCAATGTTGTGCGTTTCTCTCTATTTCTCTCTCTCTCTCTCTCTCTCTCTCTCTCCATTTCTTTGTGCATAATTTATTCTCTCTCTCTCTCTCTCTCTCTCTTTCTCTTTCTCATTTTCATTTTCTCTGTGCTGATTTCTTCTTTTGCCACGTTCACCTTTCTCTGCATCTCTCTCTTTCTTCTCTCTCTCTCCGTTTATCTCTCTCGATTCTCTTTCTTCTCCATTCTCTGCAGTGCCACCATTCTGTCCATCTCTCTCTCTCTCTCTCTCTCTCTCTCTCTCTCTCTCTCTCTCTTTCATTGTCATCTGCTGCAATCCCCATCTCTGCTTGCTCTATAGTGTTGAATCTCTCTCTCTCTCTCTCTCTCTCTCTCCCCTCGTTTGCCTGCATCTCTATGGGTTTTGTGTTTCTCTATCTCTCTCTCTCTTTCTCTCTATTTGTCTCTCATCGATCCCTCTCTGTGTACCTGTTTCTGCCACTTCGGATTCTCTCTCTCTTTCTTTGTCTCTCTCTCTCTCTCTCTCTCTCTATTGCTCCATGTAGATAGAGCGGCAATGAGCACAATTCTCCTCGTCATTTCTGAGGTGCATTAGACCAAATCCATTTCTCTCTCTCTCTCTCTCTCTCTCTAGGTGCTAACCAATTTCTTTGCACAATTCGATTAGCACTCGGATACAACCTTTTCTCTCCCTAATCGTGCATGGGCAGATGATTTCTTATCGATCTGCCATATCTATTGTCTCTACACCAAATTGATGTAGCAGGAGCTCGTCTCTAATGGCGATGAATCTTCACGTCTATACTGGAACCTTCATCCACTCTTACGAGGATTTTCACAACCTGTGAGCTTCTGTGCAATAATTTTGCAACATGCCATAGCTACTGTATATGAGTAATTTTCCCTCTATGTGTAAAAAAAAAGCTTAATCTCTCTCCCCTCTCTCTCTCTCTCTCTTTCTCCTCCTTTTCTCTTGCTACACGTTTGTTTTTCCCCTCTCTCTCTCTCTCTCTCTCGTCCCTCTCTCTCTTTCCCCTTTTTCTTCCCCATTTTTTGCATCATCTCCTATAGCCGATTGGCTATCTCTTTCTTTCTCTCTCTCTCTCTCTCTGTCTCCCTCTCTCTCTCTCTCTCAATCTCGAACACTGAGCTCTCCAAAGTAGATAACTAGAAAATCCAATAGAAAGAGAGATAGGAAACATGGGAAGTGATTTTTGCATCGATGATCCAAATAAACAAAAATGCATCTCTCTCTCTCTCTCCCCTCTGCACAATCATCTATTTTCTTCTGTGCTTTGCTTACTCTCTCTCTCTCTCTACAACACTCTAAGTATCTATTTCATTTCTGTGAAATAACAAAATAAAGAAAAACAAACAATTTTCTTATTAGAGCATGAGAGAGGAGATTAGAGAGATGGTGGACTCTCTTTCTCTCCCTCTTTTTCTTTCTCTCTATCTCTTTCTCTATTGCCATCAGAGCTAGAGATGCAGATTTGAGAGTTGATGATCATTGAGAGCCAAAAACAAACCAAAGTATTCATAAAGCATGAGTAGAGAAAAGAAAAAAGAAGAGTACTTGAAAAATTTCATGGGAATAAACTAATGGAGGCTAGGCATATATTTATAGTTTTTCTCAAGGTTCTTTTTCTAGAAAATTTAGAATCATCTAAATTTTCCATTCTATTTTTAGAAGATCTTCTCTTTCCTTCTTTTCTAGAATCCGATTCCCTTGAAATCGCTGCTTCTGATCGTGAATTCTCACCGAAGCTCCATTCTGTTGGGCTTATTGTGCATTATAGATATGTAAATTGATCCATCATAAAGAGATATTGCTTTTCTATGTTCTAAAAGTTTGCCCAATCCGTCAGTCTTAAATAGTTTCTTTTTCTCAGATTGTCATTGATGACACAAACTGACGTAGAGTCTCGAAGGATTTGGATTGTAAGAAAAAAGAAATACTATGTATGAACATGCAGGGAAACATAAGAAATAATATGTGAACGGATGGGATTAGTCATTGTGGCAATGCTAGACTTCTATATGCATGCAGATAATCATTTCCGTTATTGCAACCTGAAAATACATGCCTATGGTTGCCTGTAAAACGAAATGAATCTCGACACTAAAGATTATTTTGTCATGAAAAATGTCAATAGATTCATCTGATAGCTAAAAAGTATATTTTATTCAATTTTGAAGCAACTACTTTTGGTGCGCATACACCAAGAGAAACGTATTTATGTATAAATCTGCGCAGCCATGAATCCTTATAAAAGGATGTGCGTAACAAAATACATGGAAACGTATGTAGTTTTTCATGTACTTTGCATCTGATTGAAACTCATACACTTGCAGTTTAGGAACAGTTCATATAAATTTCAACTCTCATGTCTGCATATGCGTATGAAGATCGAGTGACAAAGAGTGATAGACAGAGAGAGGGGATGTGATTCACGTTTATGACACTTACCTAGTTTCTTCACATCTGCGAGATCAATATGTTAGAACTTCCAATATCAAATGATGCTACAACTCTTCTACCTACAAAAGAACTTGGAAACGACTTGTTTTAATGGTAACACAACCTCGAACCAAAAGGTATTTGTACTTAACCATAGTTTTGACTATCATCATGAACTAAAATGTGAAATAATTGAAGTATGTGTTCTAAAGATATTCAAAAAAATAGAATTTGTGCTAGAAAGAACAATTTTTCTCATCTTTGCATCTTTCATTCACCCCTAAGGAAAAAACATTGACAACAACCTAAGTCATGACATATTGCAATTCAAAAGCATTAAATGAATTTGAGTAATTTGGTGCAAATGCCATATAAACACTAACTAAAGATCTTCAACTCTCTCTTAGGAACTCTTGCAAAACATGATCTCCTTCCACATTACACCATCCTTTCTAAGAACCCTATGAACCCAATGTGACATGACAAGGTTGGTATATTATAGATCCGACAATGCAAGGTCTACCACATTGAAAATGGAAGATATCCTAACCCAATTTTACACTTTCAACAAGAAGATAGGTGAAAAAAAGCAATTCAATCTCTTCATGAGTTACTAGTAAAGAAATGTGGAGTTCTCAATAGAAAGAACGTGAATAAATTCTACAAAGAGTTTGAACTTGAGGGGAAGTACCTAGGCATTTGTTTGACAACAATGAGAGATCATGAATCATGCAAGAAATTTGTCTACATGTCATAATTTGATCTAGATGATTAGCTTTTGTGATTAAACCAAACCGCATGGGCTCAATATAGAGCAGTGCTCCTCACGCGGTTCATAAATATCAACCAATCTTGGAGATTGAAAAAGAGTTCAAACAACAATTTGATGATATCTCTCAGCATGATAAGAGGTGTATAAGACACAAAAAGTGTCACTATCTCTATGAGCAATAGATTTTAAAGCTTCAAAGGAGATAATTCAACTCTTATAGGACATAGATTTAGATTGGGGACATAGATGATCGGATGCTCATCCATAAAGCTGTGAATGATAGAAAATTTTCTTAATGATTGGAAAGTGGATCTTCATGTAGATGATAAAAATGTACAAACACTATGCATTTCAACAACTAAGGATATATTTCAAACTCATAAAATATTTGGAACCTCACCTATGCATCAAGCAGTTATGCATGGAGTGCACATACGTACTTAGGATGAGGTTCATCAAGAAAATCCTATAAATGTAGCTAACTCAAGCTCTAAGGCTCCAAGGTGCCAAGAGCTAGTAGACATATAAAACCCAAAGATGGGACGAGCAAAGGAACTTCAATTCGAATTTTTTACTAAAGTGCTTGAGAATGTTACATCAGTACAGCATCTGTATCCAAAGAGATAGCTATGTTTCATAATAAAGGTATACTATATGGGTTCTCAAGGCCCTATTTCTTCTCAGCCAAGTACATGTAACACAAACAATACAACATATCAGGGGCATACCGACGCTGTGCATACTGATGGTCAGGCGTCGGCATTGGTATGATCGTTGAAAACCCTTGAAAAACCACGGAGGCAATATACGTGTCAGTACGAGCTGCACTGGTATGAGCGTCAGTATAAGTGCAAGACAATTACTGGAAACTACCGAGACTCATACCGATGCTCATACCAACACTCATGCCGATGCTCATACCAACACTCATACCAATGTAGTGTTTTAACCAGACCCGAGAGCAAAAATTCAACATTCATCACATTGTGAAACAAAACTTGCTACTGTCAAGTTTGCGCACGCGAGCTACATCTCTCTGATCTCACTCTTTCATTCTCTCTCTCTCTA